>WOGM01000922.1:0-10969 GCA_015342125.1 Leptinotarsa haldemani | reverse complement strand
CTATAGCGATTCCAAGCCCGGCTATACATTTTGCGTATTTAGTGACGTCACACCCCTATTCGCTAAACTGATTATTTGAGTTTGTTTTCTGAAGTATCGGATTTACACGGCAGTGGTAGTGCGCCCGACTCACGATCGAAAGGTCGTGGGTGCGATCCCCGCCTCGACCTGATATTTTTCTCAAGAGAATTTATCTGGTTGAAGCTGGGATGATTCTGCAACCGTGTTAGGAGTCACACGTTAAAAGGTAAGACCTCGCACAAGTTTCTCAACTTCTGAGAGTTGTCGTTCGTATGGAGGCGACAGCTGATTAACGGACTAACAGATTTTAAACAGATTTTTAAACAGATAAAAAATGAAAAAGAGCCCATTGTGCGAAGTTAGTAAGTTTATTGTCTATTGATTTGAAAACTGTTTGGTTCAAGATTTAATGAGTTAGGATGTATAGATTCGTTTATAGAGGGTTTGCGTGTGGTCATAAAAGCTCAAAGACTCAGATTCCACTGCCAAAAATGACATAGAAAACATAATTTTATCCTGGTCATTTTTGTAGTTTTTATGTTATCAAAACCATCGAATCCTACCTTCTGTTATCAACATAGTTCTGGGTCAGAGGACCCGTACTGATGTCCACTCCCATGGATCCTATATCGAGAGCGGCATAAGCTTTCCTACTGGCATTGCTCGTTATGGGTCCTTTCACCCCGTGGCCCATATTGCAGATATCGTCGAGTTCTTGATAAATGTCTTCGTATATATTTTCCGTATTAGAATTTAGAGCATCGTCAAGACGGCTTGACGGTCCCAGATGATAGTTGGGATTTTCGTAACTCAGGAGGCCATTTTCTGGAAAACGAACATATGAATAGAGTATACAGAATGATGCGACGGAAGCGAAAATGATGTGTTTTCGGGAATATGGCGTGGTTTCTCCGTGGTAATAATCGAAATTAGGTTTAGTGCTAGCCACATTTTCCAGTCTCGACGATGTTTCTAAACACAGAAGAGAAGGAGACTACAGTTATGATTCTCACTGCTTGAAACTTTTTAGGGGAACTATGTTTTAAATTTTTTTTCATTCATTTTGCAACATTTAGGGTGGATTCATGCACAGGTCTTAGGTCAAATGTCGCAAATTGTATGTCATAAAAATTCATATTTTTCATTTTTGTTACAACTACAATGTTACAACTTTATTTACTCTTTTCGTGAATATTATAATTAATATATCTATGTATCTCTTGTTAGTTTCAACGTTAATCATATTCCTCAACTGTAAAATTACTAACTAGAATCTTTCATTATCTTGATTTCTCCATTCTCGGTTTGTTAAAAATTGTTGAATTTAGATGGAAAGTTCTGTATTCGCTCCAAATTGAATTTAATTAGTGACTCAAAATTTCAAAAGGATCTTTCATCATTGTGCAAAAAGAAGAATTACAAAAAAGTAACCTGTATTCCATTTATCATTATGAAGATACATTTTGACTTGCTAATTCAAACAAAAGTTTTTAAACTGCAACATTATATTTGAAGTTCTATATATTTTATGTAACATCAAAACGCTTTTTGAAAGGTTGATAACATCGCTCGGCTAATCGTAGTTGTATGGATTTTATATAGACACATTATCTAATATATTTTAGTATCTGAAGGAACAATTTTTCGTTGATTCATTTCGCAAATCTGACAAAATATTGTATACTAGCTTTAACCCGCGGTTTCGCTCGCATTTATTCCATTAAATAAGTGTCAGTACAATAGAAATGAACCAATAAGAGAACTATATTTCAATGCTTGGCTGGGGGATTATAAATTTTTAAAAATTATTACATACGATGAAGTTTCGAAAATTTAAAATTGCAGTAACAAATGTTAAAATATATTTCACTGTAACAAAAACAAATAATTTTCAATTTTTTTACCTTACATATTTTTTTTAATAAAAAGTATCCTATGTTATTCCTAATACCTCCAAGAACATGTGTACAAAATTTTATTTTGATCGGTTCAGTAATTTTCGCGTGAAACCATAACAAACAAACTTACATTCCCATTTATAATATTATAATAATATATTAGTAGGGATAATGAATATTTTATCTTCCCATGTTGTATATTTTCTCAGTGTTAATGATATAAAACAAAATTCGTTCATTAAACGGGAAACAGTGTGCCTTTGTCATTTGCATTCATGTATCTGCATACAAAACATAATTCCAGTTTTGAATGAACTTGTTTTGTGGAATTCTGATCGATTATAAGGGTGACTTTGTGAATGTGTAATTATTATACACCATAATAATTAAAAAGCTTAGTCGAATAATTTGTCAAAAGTAAAATGCAATTAAAAATATTTTTAAAATATGTATATGGAAGTATATTCAATTTGGGAGCTATAAAATATACAAAGGCATATTGAATACTGTCATTTTTCAAAAAAGTACTATTAAAAAAATTAATGATATCATGTTTATTCATTTTAACATTGATTCTGAAATTTTAGGTGGACAATAATTATCCTAAATCTTGTTCTTGAACTTAGGGGAGTATTCTCGGTATAGTGTAGAGTCAGGTTAACCAAACCTACAGTTTTCAAATTGGATCACGAGACTACTTTCTTTCAGCAAGTTTGTTGAAGAATTTTATTATTTTCAGTTATCACTACAAGAATATTATATTTTAGAAAGCTAGGCTGGATTGAATAGGGTGCATGACATAAATATTTAATCCGAGATGTATTTTTCCGCCGTGCTTAGTAAAGTTTGGCTTTGTTCGATATACGGAAAATATGGCCCTCACCCTCAAACATTTTTTATTCCCGAAGAGAGAAAAAGAATACAAAATTATAGTCACATATGGTGAGGAAACAAACTATCAAGACTCGAAGCCGTACCCAGTAAAGAAAGATACACTTCCTCATTTCTTGGGATCAGGCCAACTTGGCCAACTTCTTAACAATGCAAAAAAATGTACAACGTTTATTTAGTACTAAAATGGGTATATACCATTCTTCAAATACATATTCAAAATTAGGTGCAATATTGAAGGTTTATTTAGGTAAGCTAGAGGAACAATTTTAAAATTTTTCGTTGACTTGAAAAATAATTGATACCTTCATAGAACATTATGAAATTTAATCGATTTAGAACCTTTGAATAACTCCAAAGAAACTTAAGATATCCCAAATTTACTATTTGTCACATTCGGATTTATATTTAATGACCTCTCTTCTTCATTTTTTATTGGTTACTTTCATTAAATTTGTTTCAATAATTGTATGAAAAGAATTTCCTGTTTTTTTTGGCCGTGGTCTGCAGATTTACATGCCTGACGTTTCGTCTACTTCTGCGGTAGGCATTATCAAAGACGATGTGGTAACGGTCGCAGTGCCCGAGTTTCTTCCTACAAAAACCAAGGCCTGCTGCGAATATTTTTATAGGTTAAAGTACAAGAAATCGTATTAGCGATTTTTTAGGAAAAAATCAAAATCGCCCTCTAAAATGGTGATATACCAAATTTCATGAAAAATATTCAATATTAATAATTCTGTAGTCGAATGAAAAAAAAATTACCATGAATTTATTCAAGTATCTGATAGATTGAAAAAAAAACATCGAGTAATCGTTGGTAACTATGTGGCAAATTAAATAAACGAATGAACATATTCATACTGATCAATTAATCATTGGACAAATTAAACAAGTGAAAAACAATATTCAATATATTATTGTTCGCAGAAACAGGAATGAACGTTAATCAAATTTTTGTTGTTTCAACCAATCCACCATTCATTGCAATGCACTTGTCATACCTTCTAATATTCAATATAACTTTTCTCGGTTGTTCTGGTACAATTTCTGCACAAGCTGCAGATATTCTGATGCGTAGTAATGTAGTTCTTCTACTGAGTGTGGTCTGGACTTGTCAACTTTTTGCTTCACAATACCCCCAAAGAAAAAATCTCGCGGAGTCAGGTCCCGTGACATTGGCTGCCACTCAATGTTAAGGACTATTTCGACTTATCCATCCATTTCCATAATTATTATTGAGTCATTCTCTTACAGTCACTGCATTATGTACAGAATACCCATCTGATTGAAACTTCAAAATCAGGCGATCCAGACATAAACGGATCAATAATCTTATCGCGGACCACACATTCATTTTATGGAAATATTGCCTTTTTGCATTTATAACCCAAATAAGATTATCCGCAGACTAGTACCTTGAATGTTGGGACGAGTCTACTCCATTTGTCGTGAACGTAGCTGTATCACTAAACATTTTTTAAAGAAATTTATATCATTCAAATATTTTCCTTGAGCCCACAAACATAATTCTAACCTTCTTTCTCCATCTCCCGGTTCCAGAGTGTGTGAAATTTTTGGTTTCACACACTTGGTTTGATTTTATTTTTCACAAGGCATCTCATGATATTTCTCTAGGGATATTTAAGTTCAAACTGGCCATTCCCAAGCTTGAATGAGGATTATTACAAAAATATTGCAATATTCGCACACCATTTCTATTCTCACGATGTGGATTGCTTCTGTTTTTGAGCATATGCCTCGACACCCAACCTGTTTCGTTAAAAACATAATGTATACGGTTCACCGTACTGCTGCTTACTGGAAGTTTAACAGGATGTCTGTTATGAAATTATCTGGCAGCTTCTCTTGCCGAAAGAGCATTATCTCCGACAAGGCGCACAAGTTCAATTTTATCTCGCACACTTAGTTCTCCCATGATAATGCACTAATTACTACCGCTTTACAAAATATTTTTCTTACTAATCGGGCATAATCTGACGTTACTGTTTCAATACAGCAGCAATAATAATCAACAATAGTCTTTTGTTTCCATTGCCAAATGAAAATGGGAGGGTGCCCAGTCCAATGGCGATTTTAAATTTTTCCTAATAATATCGTAAATACGATTTCTTGTATTTCAACCCATAAAAATATTCGCAGATTCGGGTTCTTGTAGAAAGAAAATAATATTTGGTCTCGAAGTACAGTCTTTTGAGCTCTACAATTCAAATGAACTTCTTCGAAACCTGGCTATCAGGTCATATGATCCAATCAAGAGAAACCAAGCCACGCCCGCTAGTAATGATATGATACCATAGTCGAATACCAACATCGTAGTGAATGCGTCCGGAACATTGGGAACAAAAACTCGAGCACCAACACCAACTCGGGCCCTGCGACCGTTACTACATCGCCTTTGATGATGTTTACCGCAGTAGTAGACGAAACGTCAGGCATAAAAACCTGCAGACCACGACAGAAAAACGCGAAAATAGCTTTCAGGCAGTTATCTCTGGATGAGAAAGTTTACGTTTAAATAATTGCAGTATAGTGTGGTACTTGTAGTGTAGGTTAGGAAAGTGGAATAACAATAAATTACTGAAAGAATATGAGGGCATTTAATGTTTTAATCTTGAAAGTTATTTCTGACTATCTTGATATCTTCGGTTAGTTACAGGTGAATGCGAATTGTATACGCTTCAAGAGACAGAAACTATGGATACGTTTTATGAAATTCATTTCATTCTTTTTTTCGGTTCGTATGCCACAGAAACAACGGAGAATCCAACACACAAATCTGCAAATAAGTAAAATGTGATGTGCGTGAAACTGACACGTGTCGGAGAAGTTTTCACTCATGCTCGTGATCACTGCCACATGGTGTGAATGTGAGTGGTGTGCGCGATCGTCATGTAACTTAACATTACCGAGAAAAATGTCCTCGTCGTCGTGGACAGCTTGTGCCGTGATAGCAGCCATCCCACGAATCAGAGTTAGCAGAGAGCAATAAGGACTGGGACCGTACGAGAGGAAAGAGCTATTCAAGTGTAAACCTATGGGAGCCCTGTGGAACTCTCCACACAACATCCCAACGACAGAGATGCGTTCCTACCTGAAACAAAAATAATAAATTTCACTTCAAGAAACCAAAAATGTGGACGGGGTAATATAGTAGTCAAGATGTCGATCGGATTTATGGCAGTAAAATTTAAAAAATCGACACTAGTGTCAAGGCCTGACTAATGGTACCTAATTATAACTAGAATTCCAATGTTAGGAAATATGTTCATTTATGAAGAGTTTGAGGATCATAATGATGCATTCTTTTATGAAAAAATATTTGGTGTGTTCCAAAATGAAGTTCATCTTGAAAATTAAAAAAAAAACTACAAGATCAATGAAGCTAACATAAAGTTAGGAAAAACAAAGGAAATCAAATATAAAAATGGGAACATCATAATAAAAAAAACACACCGAGAGGGCATTACACAGCATCTTTAGGGAATGTATAACTGACCTGTTTGGTAAGGTGGTTATATTTTCTAAACTTCCAAGGTTTTTTACTACTCGCGACTTTGTTATATTATATTTTATAGTACATTTTTGATAGTTATATGAATATAAGAATTAACTTTTTATTGTAAAGATAACTTCTTGGAGTAGTTTGAGTACGGAAGATTCGCATGCTGAGTTTGGAAACAATTTCTAATATACATATTTTGACGTAGTTTATGAAACTGCATTGAACTTTTTGTTTTTGTATCCTTGGGTTATTGTTACGTGTCTTCGATTCATGAGGGGATTGCATTAATATTTGCCCCATTAATTATTTGGATATTCGAAAACCTAAACAAGGCGAATCTACTTATGTATCGTCAACCTGCACTTTTGGAAGCTGCCGATTCATGATTTCAAATAAAATTATTGCATATCATGTTTATAATGGATCACTATTTATTTACATTATGTTCTACCAGTAATTTTGTGGGCAGTTAAAAAAAGTATTGATTTCCTTTTACAAATTTTGGCAGGACGGTGTACTTTTTTAGAAGAGGTGCATGTCAAGTTGGTTACGTCGATTTGATATTACAATTTGTTCAAATAATCACTGAGTTAACTACTTGTTACATTCATAAAGTTAGTTTCCCTAGAAATAGTAAGAAGATAGGAATTGTTTATTTATTCTCAAAAGTCCTTTTGTTGTTAAACTGTGTTTTTCTGGACCTTGACATTTCTTCCCTTTTTGTTCTTGTTGTAATCATTCCTGTAGTTTCATAGACCAAAAAACTCATTTCTAAAGCTGTCAATTTTATCCACGTATCCCACCGCTGACACCAACAATTTCAACAATAGACAAAATTCGTTCTCTTGACGAACAAACAAATAGTTTCTACTTGATGTGACTATTTTTGTTGAAACATTGCGAGTACTTTGAGTTTAAGTTGTAATTACACTTCACATAACAATCTATTACTCTTATTCAAAATAGATTATCTGGATATTGAAAGAATTTATTTTGAATTTTCATTAATTTGAATCAGATTTATACAATTCATTGAATGAATCATGTTTATATGATTCAAATATAAGTTTTTATTCATTTTTGAATAGCATTCTGATACTAATTTAATCATAGTAATCAGTTGAAAAAAACTACAAACGGCCCTTAATACTCGTCAGTTCACTATTGGCTTGATCATAAGTGTGACTTGCCGTTCGTAACCAGCATTTAAAATTAGATCAATCAACGGCCACTGATCAATATACATAAGTTGTTTATTGATTCGTTAAAGTTTGAAAAAATTGTTCTTGTTAAAACTTAAAACTCAAAACTTAAAATATGCCAAATTTCCTTTTTATATAGTCGTTAGTTGAAAGATAACTACAACCTCCATTTAATACATATCCAATTCACTTCTGTCATATACATTTTATGGTTGAACGTTTAGTTTTCGAATGTGTTTACCTTGCAGAAATTTCTTCAAGGAACTGCCTGCGAAATAGAGACGCAAGAACCGAAACAATACTGAAAACAACACCCCCGTGTCCGAAGCACCCCAACACACCGACGCCCGCCTAATCAAACGACCAAAAATCGCCGATTTGACTTTTCCGGGAGAGGCGGCGAGAATCGAAAAACACGAATAACTAATTTTCCAGGGAGAAACTTCCGATTTCCCGTGATGCGATCGGCGATATTGCGACAGAATTGTCTCCGAAGGCCCGGATCATTCTACGCGATAGACCGCCGTCGCCGCCGCCACCGAAGGCACAGACAGGGTTGCCAGATTAGGACAGTTTTCCCAAAATTCAAGATTTTTTCTTCCGTGTATTTTTTGAGGATATTTTGGGAGCTGGCACTACTCCGCTTCAACTTCATTTCATTTCAATAACATTCGAAAAATCTCAAAAACAGTTTAAATTATTTACATTTGGGGCAACAAATCATTACATTACATTATCTGATTGAACACATACTATTCTGCTAGAAGTAAAAACGATGATAAACCAGTTGACGTTTGTTTTTGAGCTTTTGTTTGGTTGATATTTCACATTCGGTACATACAAAAGAGATAGCTAGGCAAAGGTAAGTCGAAGTCAAAATTCAGAAACTGATGACGTATCACTTTTGTTGGCAGTTTAAAAAGATTGACGTTTTCATGATACATAAATGGTGGTTTTCACAACTATCGTAGGATTTTCCTATTTTAGAGTAAGAGAACTTCATATTGCAATAATAGATTTTTAACCTCAAAATGGAAATGGCTCTGCCTAACGTTCCAAATGCTAGACTATTTAAATTTCCACTTATGGAAGTTGGAAGATAAAAAATGAAATAGAATGTATTCAAAGAATAATTGATAAAGTGCTGACAAATTTTATGAAAAATACTTTTTAGTGAATTTCATAAATAAAACCAATTGTTTTAAAGAGACTGACCAATTACTTGGTGAAAGTCAATTTGTGATAATAATTACATATGTTCATAATATACAATGTATTTTCAAAACCAAATTCACTACAACAGAAGCTACTGTCAACATTTGTAATTATTATCATGAAAGGTAAAACCAATTGATCAAAATGTTGAGTTTTTCCGAAACTATAGCCACGTCATTTAGTTTTCATTATTTCCTCGAATTATTCGAGATGATATACCCTCAGTATGGAAGCCGGAATTTCAGAAAGTATCTGCATTCTAATGCTATAAGTTATTTGTAACAAATGAACGAGAACAAGAAAATATTGAACATACTTAAAGTTAACAAGAATTTACAAAAATGTCCCATATTTAGCAAACGTAATATCTTTGAAGAGATGTGAATTATTATTTATTTTAGTCATAATTGTATTTTTTGTGTAAATGCCCCTTCCTGGGCAACTTGTTGACTTTTAGCCGACCGCGTTCAACCGAAATCGAGCTGATTGATCTGGCAACCCTGGACACAGATCAATGGCTGGATGTAATGAAACGGCGCCGCCAAGTCTGCATTCGATTATTCTCGGCGGTGAGTCACGCGATATTTGCTTACAGATAAGAATGTTATTTTCCAGAAAACGATAAAAAGCGAGTAGGCAACGACGAATGGGGTGTTAATTAACTACGAAAAAACCTAGTAGCAAAGTGGAGGACGAGGTTACTCTTTTTTTTTTAATTTCCCTCTGAGTGGCCTTCAAATCGAGATTTGAATTGCAGATTGCTCGGTCAGAATCATGGAACGTGAATTATCGAAAAAAATACCTCATAAAGGGGTTCAAACTGGTTCAAGCTCGCCCCCATAACATTTTTCTCTCTCCAGATCTTTCCAACTTTGAATTTGAATCTTAAAAAATACTTTGCGAGTCTCTAGTCCTTTCTACCTTTACTTATTGCGACACGGTCTATAGCTCTTGTCTTACGGCAACATTGACGCAAAAAATCCAGAAAATCCAAAACTAGTGTCTCCGCTTCATCTATGGTATTCGTAGGGGTCAACCTATCATGCAGTCATAAGCTACGACAAACCGGGTGGCTAAATATGAAATCTCGCTGAAAACTTCGCTGCTCCACCTTATATCATAAAATAATCACCCAAACTCCCTCCTACCTTTACATAAAGATTGTGTTCCGCACTTATGTTCAGAATCTTAATATTAGATCGAAAGGTACTACAAACACCACCAATCCACAAATCATCATTGAGAGAAGTTTTCCTATACAATACTATTCCAAATTATTTTAAGAATATGAAACTATCCTCCCTTCGAAAACATTTGTTAGAGTTTGTTGCCGTTCGTAGGGGTGCGATAGCCGGTTAACGTAAAAAAAAACATATATTTTCACACATAACTATAGTTTATCTCAATTTTGATTAGTTGTCTGCGATCTTTTGTTCTTCTTGACCAAAGGTTGAGTGGAAGACCATCTTTGTGCACTCCGGGTGCTCAAGATAAACTCCGGTTTTTCAGTTTGCATAGGAAATGTTGTATTATTATTATTATTAGATATCAATGGAATTTTGTTGGTTCGAATGGTATCACAATTTGGGTCGATTGAATCAAAAACATTTTTGTTGCATTTCCATTTTTACAGGAAACCATCACAACTTTGGAAATTCAAACTAAATACCCTGTAAGTTTTTAAATTTTTAGATTCAGCAGTTTATTCAACATAGGAATGTGTTATAGTTTTATTTTATGAAAAAATGTCTAGAAGGCTGTTGCCAGTGAAAAACATTTGCTCTGCTACTATGATCTAATGTGGAAATAAAATTAGTACTTATCCTGTTACAATTACACATTGATTAACAATTGTTTGACAGATATGTCAATTTAATGATGTTACTATTGTTTTTCAATGACACAATAACAGCTCACTACAGTATTCAGAATGATTTGTTCAACCAAAATTTTGATATAATGCACACCCACTTATGCAAAATCATAAAAATCTTGATTTCAGTCGAAACTACAGCTTACATTAGTACATATCCATTTATCTATCTCGCTATGATTGAAAGAATTAGGTAAAACGATGTCACATTTATTGGTACCAAAATTTAGCAAAACTTCCTAAAATACGATGTCAAAAACAACGAATTGATAACATAAATAAAGAGTCCATAGTGTTGGGGTTTATCCCCTTGAATTCGAACTCCAATTATTCTAAGCAAGAA
>WOGM01000921.1:0-10972 GCA_015342125.1 Leptinotarsa haldemani | reverse complement strand
ATGCATGTTTTTAATAGGAATAGTCATTGCCAACATCTGATATCTAAACTCAATTCCCTGAAGTTTCTTCTGAATAATTTGAGATCGGTATTGACTAGAACTCAGTTATTTAGTATATGTTATGCGCATGTAGACTCTAGAATTAGGTACGGTTTGTGTTTCTGGGGAGGTTGGTTAAACTCCAGCAAAAAATGTATTCGTTGCGCAGAAGCGCATCGTACCATGCATGACAAATATTTCCCAAAGAAATTCTTGTGGACAGTATTTTATAAAACATAATATCATAACTCTAGCATCAGTCTATATATTTGAAATTTGTGTACATGTGTTGCCAAGTTTTACATTGAACAAGAATATTTACCACCAAAAACCAGTTTCATGTGCTAATTGCGAAATTATAAGTGAATTATTTTGGGCCGGAATACATTGTTCCGAAAATTTACAATAATCTTTCTGAATATGTGAAGGCTTCAAAAAGTAACTGCATAATTTTAAACAAATACTGAAAGCATATTATCTGTTGGATTTCTTAAATAATTCTCAATTTTGTATAATTTAATGGGGGCAGATATTCATTATGTTATCAATCGTTTTGGCAACAATTCCGAAATGAGAGTCGCATTGAGGGGGAAGAAATGTTTTGGCATCCTACTTCTCTATCTTCACAAAAAATGTGGGAGACTTTAAAAGGAAGGAAGAAAACAATTTTGAAATGAACTATTTACAAAGATGTCTAGATCATGCGTAGATGTTACTTTCATATACAAACTGGAAAAAAAGCCCCCTCTTCCAAAACAATTACTTTTATGAACATTGAATTATTCAAGAACACTTCATCCTATTCAGTTTGTACTCTAAACATCCGTTATCAAGTTGAATA
This sequence comes from Leptinotarsa haldemani, assembly GCA_015342125.1. Lineage (NCBI taxonomy): Eukaryota > Metazoa > Arthropoda > Insecta > Coleoptera > Chrysomelidae > Leptinotarsa > Leptinotarsa haldemani. The sequence goes on along the minus strand of WOGM01000921.1, from coordinate 10,092 downwards.
TCCACAGAAATGCTTCACAATACAGTATAGGCAAGAGATAAAATTTCACTTACATGGAACACTGTCATCCTCAATGGCGGCCATCGATGTTTCGGAACAAGACAATTCAGCACTAATCTGGCCACTAATTACAAGATGAAGCACTCAATTTATCCATAACATTACGACCTTATGTCAGGTTGATTCAAAACTACTCATGTCACGATGTCAGTACGTAATGACATTCACACGTTTATTTGATTTAATTCCAACCAGAGACATTTTTGTAAGAGAGATCAGTTTTTGGGAGAGAAGGGTGTTGTCTTTCTACTACTCTATCTTTGAACAAAAAAATGGGGGAAACTTCTGTAGGAAGAAAGAAAGCACAAAGATGTGTAGATCATGCATGGAAGTTACTTTCAGATACAAGCTAGAAGAAAAAGCCATCTTGCAACAATTAATTCTATATAAACATTTCACGAAAGAAAAAGTACTTTCAAAACAAATACTTCACATGAAATTTGAATTATACAAAAACACGTTTTTCCTTCCAGTTTATACACCAATTTTTTTATGTTTTCATTCATTCTTGAACCAACTTTATCATGACACTCTGGATCATATGTTTTTTCTGATGAAAGGTTCAAAAGTAAAAGGAGCAGGAGGAGACATTTTCTGTTAAATTCAAGAACTCGCCTATTCTGAGTTCAATGTCGAAATTTTCAAATTAAAAATCGAATTATACAAAGTGAGGTGGAAATTTTCCCCTCTAAACACTTGAGCCAACTACCGCCACACTCGTGCAGTTATCTTTAAGAGCCAACTTCACACATGTGTAATATGGCCCGTACGTCAAATGCCATGTCTACAAAGTCAAGGAAGAAGAGGAGAAGAAGTATTTTTTACGTCAGAATAAGGAAATTTCGGGAATGTAGGGATAGGAATATTTTCATCATTTGAAAATAGCTTTCCAAGATACTGCGAATAGTACGATTGATAAATTCAACCAGATGCTGAACAATGCATGAGTCACTTTCAGTAATGAAAAATCGTGTTTATTACGCTGCTAAAGATGGAATGGCCATAGCTCTGTACACTTTAATAAGTGAAATAGACAAAATACAAGCGAATCTCCTAATAAATGAGGTAAATAACCAACATATTTGTGACATTGCATTTTCTTTGTTCCCGTGGACATACCTTGTTTACATCTGATTTGCAATATTGCAGAAAATATCTGAAGAGGATGGGCAGGAATATACACCACTCATAGTAGCAGCTAGAAATGGACACGAAAAAGTTGTACAAATACTTTTGAAAAAATTTAGCCCTGATCTGGAACAAGAAGGCACTGTCAAATTTGATGGTTATGTTATAGAAGGAGCTAGTGCATTATGGTGTGCTGCTTGTGCAGGTAAATGATAGTGATTTTGATGGTCACTGCATTTCACCTAGGAAGGCTGCTTTCATTAGTCAGCAGAAGATGGAAATAGTTCAAGGTGTTCACTACACATGCAATTCCTGGTCCAAAATAATTTCAAGGTCCATTATTTCCTTCTGCTGTATATTTAGATTTTTTAAGGTCTTTTGTGTGTCTTCAAAATATGAGGCCAATGTCAAAAATGTTTTTCATTGATGAAATTCCGAGAGGGCGTTTTTGAAGTATAGGAAGTATCAGATCAAGGTTATTCATAGATACCTATATAAAGTTTCAACTAAACATTTCACTTGGTATCTGTATAAAACAGATATGTTATTTACAAAAATGAGCTAAAGATTGGATACATATTTATTAATTATTAGAGATAGTATGCCTCAAAGATGCCCCTATAGTTTTTTAACAGTAGTCCATTGTTACCTGGGACCAAAGCAACTTAATTCAGTTTAAAAATACTGTGCAAAAACTTAGTACAATGTAATTCGTAAGTCAGGTTATTTATAATGATGTCTGCATTTATAGTCTGGAATTTTACCCAAACTTTATATTTAGTCTTTAAGAGAGGGCTAAACCTAGAAATCTTTGCACATTTTTTATTATTCAAAGGTCCCTGGCAAAAAAGTCAATTATATACAATTTAAAAGAAAATTTAATCACTTGTCAGTACAAACTCTTTTCACAATTGTAGATATGTTTTTTACAAGGTCTATAGAACACTAATTGATAGATAAAACAGGAATGATTATTTGATGAAAGTTGCATGCGAGTTCTAACTTAATTATTTATTCTGAGTGTAATATCATCTGTGAATGATCTCTGTCTCAGATTCCATCAATAATTTCTGCTATACAATTTGGGTATGAACTTTAGACTTTTCTGGTCACCCAAGTAGGATATGTGCTGTATTTTCTTTGAAAAGTGTTTCAATATCTTCTTTAGTCATTTTGTCACAATGCTCACAGCTCATTTCTTTTTCCAACATCTTGTCTATAGGGTTATCTAACGTATCTTAAAGTGAGCAAGCAGTTTTTAAAGCTACTTTGAACTTCAACTTTTTTAAAATTTGATCTAATGTTCTTTTGGGGCAGTGCTTGTTTTGGATTGTTCAATTATTTTAATTGTTTAAGGAAATCTAAATATATGTAAAGCTCTTGTGAAAGCTGGGGCAGATGTGAATCATGCGACGAAAACCAATTCTACTCCTCTCAGAGCCGCCTGTTTTGATGGAAGACTGGATGTAGTTAAATACTTGACTTACCACAAAGCTGATATAAACATAGCGAATAAATATAACAATACATGTCTAATGATAGCATCCTACAAGGGACACTTAGATGTAGTAAGTATTTGATATGCGTTTTAGTTTTTTGGCTTTTACTTTGGCATTTCATCATATTAATAATGCTGATATTTTCTCTATAAAATACTTCAATGGCCCAGCTGACCAGACGTAACTCAAGTGTTCATTAAGAAATGTACAAGCTTTGTTTGTGTGGTTTGAAGTTTTAATTTGATTGCAGTTCCAGGATCTTGGCTTTTTTTTCTGTTCAGTTATAGAACATTAAAAAGTGTTCATTTCATTTGTTGTGCCAAGTTGATTGGCATAAATTAGGATAAACCAGTGTGAAGTTGACAGTAACTATGATTCTAGCAGTCAAATGATCAATGGCATTAGTGTGAAACCAATATTTCTCAACATAGACATTTCTCATACAAACATTTTTCAAAGTTATAATTCGTGTTCACAAGATGGAGCTGTTACTAGTTAACAGTCTCTTGGATGACGGTTTCATACATACAGTCCAGTAGCGTTAGTATTAATAAAGTCCCAGGCACACCGCTGTTTGGGTAGGATCTTTCCTGCACTGATTAGAACATCATCTGCCACACTAACCTCTGTGAGGTATCTTGCATGACTATCTGTGGGATATAATTCAATGTCCATCATGGTATAAGCTGGAGAAGTAGTTTTTTTCTGGCAGGCATTTACCAGATCATGTGTTATGATAATGATAACAGAATGCACATTTTTTTTCAGTTACTGTTATCATGTATAAAACAATTTAAATATATACAAAAAGGTGTTCATATCCTATTGTGAGAGTTTTTTTCACATTCATGTTCATTTCTATCTGGATTGTGGTAGGCATATGAGTACAATCAATCAAAGTTCTATGTAGAACTGCCTCAATGAGGAATGCCACCTATTCACAAACTAAAAGCTTCATAAGACCAGTTAGGTATTTGAAGATATTCCTATTCTCCAAACTATATCCATAATCACACTTCATTTTTTGGATCATATAAGGGAAGAAATAAAAAACGTCAACTTTGTAACACATTTTAAGAACATCTTCCTCTTTCTTTAGTGAAGTATAATTATAATTACTTCCAAAACCTGACTCATGGGTACTTTTTACTGCAATTTTCGGTTTATAATAATTTTGCACTACCTATTTTCAATCAGTATTTCAATGTGCTAATGTTTGAGGCATCATTCAGTTTCGTTTTGTAGTATTAAATTCGATTCTTAGAATGACAGACATTGAATATTCACATCTGCTTTTTTATTTCTTGTTATTTTTACATTCTATCAAATAATACAAATACTTATAATGACATTTCTATTATCCCTGTGTTTAAAATCATTTTCTTATATATTTCCATCAGAATCTGTTAAAATGGAACCCAGTTTTTTTCACTCGGACCCTTCAATTGTGCTTTTTATGCAACAATCACATCTAACTAATCACGTCACTTAATCTGATGGCGATCACGAGATACCAGTGACCCGCGTCTGAATTCTAGGTTAGTTTTTTACTAGAAAACGGTGCCAATCCGAACGAAAAAGCTCTCTGCGGTGCCACCGCCAGCCACTTCGCAGCCGAATGCGGATACCTCGAAGTGGTCAAGGAACTCCTCAAGTACGACGCCAAATTCTCTAACAACGACGCCGGCATGACGCCCATCAAAGCTGCCGCTGAAAGGACGAGGTCGGACGTCGTTGAATATCTGGCGCAGAGGCCGGAGATCAGTCTTGAGGATAGGATCGAAGCACTCGAACTACTAGGGGCGTCGTATGCGAACGATAAGGAAAATTATGATCTAGTCAAGGCATATAAGTATATGCACATGTCGATGGAATTGAGGTAAGTTAATACGTCGTTATTTAGTTAGATATACACATACAGACAGACATACTTTATTCAAATAATATGCAAATAATACATATTTATGACAAGTTAAAGAGATATTACTAAGTTATAATGCTAGCAAAGTAATAGAACATCAATAAAAGCAGAATAAAATGAGAATGAATCAAATTAAGAACTACAACAACTTTTCAATCAAAAACAATAGATAGATGAATTGTTCAAGTATAAGTTCTTATTGATAAGTTATATTTGAAACATACATTCATGTATGTATACTTATAGGTAGGTAGGTTTATTGTGGCTCACATCTACTCAAACTCAGCCAAAAGCTTCATCTTCTTGAAGAAGCTGATTCGTTTCTTCAGTAATAATCTTTACTCAAATGGGCATCATAATTCACAGACATACTGGTGGTGTACTTTATTTCTGTTGAAGATGGTATTGAAATCAAAGCAAAAAGAGTTCTTATACCTAATTAACCTAATAGAAATTATTGGATTCTGTGTGTAAAAATTCTAGTGTTGGTTGAAGTCTACAACTCTCCATCTTCTAGTGATGAATTTTTCTTTTAAAAACTGGATGATATTAATGGAAAAATACAGTAAAAAGGGCCTCTTTTACACAGAAAACATTGTCAACTTTCAAAATACATGTTTTGTTGTTTATTGACCTTTATTCATACCCAAGGTGACATGGATAAACAAGATTAATGTCGATGCTGACTTATGCTGAATCAACATCCGGCAACACACAGTTCTCCAAAACAATGACATAAAGGACCTTTATTTTATTTGTTCCATTTTTAGAATATGTAATCAATTATTTTTCTATTAATACGTCTTGCATGGCGAAATGAGTTAGTTATAATTACAGTTACATTAAAGTACGTTTATAATCAGTTTCTGTTCAATTGTAACTCAAGGGAATACAGTACTGTTTCCTTTTTTTCAAAATGAATGATTTTTCAAAAAATTAAAATTTCCAAAGTGAGATGTAACATACATATTTATTCGAACAGTGAAGTAGTCTGCAAGACGAACCAATAATAGTAAAATTCCAGTTGATTTTGTAATAACTAACTGTAATAATATAGATGCTAATGTACCAGTCAAAAATGACAGACCACTTTATCCTAGCAGTTAACTGCTTCAAAAGCTGCATTAATGATCAGATGAAATTGTAATAACTAGAAACATATCATGAGATCAACTCATGTTACAAGAAAGTTGATCAATCAGTGTTGGAATTTTATCTCTGTTGATGTCGATTCTGTCCTGCAAAAAATAATTGATAAAACTGATATGATTGTGAATGAGCTTGCCCCACAACCTAATGTAATTATTAGACACAATCAAATACTATATTATGACACCAAATTGAAAATTAAATCACAAGAAAGATAGTGGGCACATCGAAATTTCAGATATTGTATAGGACACTTTCCAAAAATATAATCAAATTATTTTTTCATCTCCTGAGCCCAATATTGTAACTGATTCATTAGAGATGGCTACAGCATTCAATCAATATTTTATCAATATTAATAATCACATAACTAACAACATAAGCCCAAATAGACTAGGGTCATTTTAGAATTACCCAGTGGTAAATTGCTCTTTTAAAACATTTAGAAAAGTAAATATAGTTGAGAAAACTTGTATTCTCATTAAGACAGAATAATTCTGAAACCAATAATATAAAATTTTTAAAAAGTATCTTTGATCGGCTTGCCCCTATGAATACTATGCTCAATTCTCTTCAGTGGTTAGCAATCTCAAACAGATTTTATTATCTAATTATGATTTCTATATTCAAAATAATGAATCATATTCAACCTAGCCATTTTGAAATTTTTATCAAAGTAAACACAGTAAAGTCCACCAATATGACACTAGAACAAATATAAGCTTCCATGTATCCAGGGCAAACTCAAGGTTAGCAATAAATAGTTTGTTTTTCCGAGGACTAGTCTGGTTCTTTGAGAAACTACACAAGTATTCACACTTTCAAACAAGCATTCCAGCGTATCAGAAAAGATAATAAATTTTAATATATGTGTATGAGTATCTAGACTGACTGAAGTGTCATTTATTATTTATTCGTGACGTTATTTAATTATGTTAGAGGCATAGCAACAAAAATTATAATGATAGATCTTCATATCCTGAATTAGATCATGTCATGATAAATATCCATGAAAATGTGAGTTTCTGCAGTTATTCTACTGAAAACACAAAAACTGCTATAGTTGTCACTAATAGCTAATAATGTCACATAGCCCAAATAATAGTTCATAGGATGGATTTAAAATCAGTAGAATAACTGTGATCTCTGGAACCAATCTTTGCAGGTTCAGTGATCCAGATAAACCGATTAAGAAAAAATTAATTACACCTATTCCGGCTTACGAAAACTGGGTTGAATGTCAGAACGTCGCTGAGCTCGAAGCCCTACTAGGCAACAATAACAGCTTACACATGGAAGCTTTGACCATCAGAGAACGGATCTTGGGTACTCAGAATCCAGAAGTGCCCCATCCTATTATATACCGAGGAGCAGTTTTTGCCGATAATGCACGTTTTGACAGGTATCTGAAAGTGTCTTTTTAATATTTTCATTGAGATACTTTGATATCATAATAGACAGTAATCCAAAAATACTAGAGATGAAATAGTTTTTGATTACTTCACTATCTGAAAAGAACCAGATCTTTTTTTCTTTTAGATGTTTGGAATTGTGGTTGCATGCCCTCAAGCTTCGACAAAGAAACTATGTATCTGTTGTCAAAGACCTCCTCAGGTTTGCCCAGGTTTTCTCCCAGATGTTACACGTGGGCGTTAAGGTTTCTTACAGTCACGTTTTTGAAGTATTATCAGCTGCTATAGTAGAACTTGAAAGAAACAAGATGAAAATGGTGAGGCCTGGCCCTAAAGATGATCCCGATACTGTAATGGTAATTTACTTATCTGTAGAACTCTTGGTTAGTATGATGTGTTGGTAAAAGTTTGAGCTGATTTTTTTTGCTTGCTCATCTGCTGTAGTGTATCACGGATTATTCATACCATTTCTTATGAACAATTTCAAATATGCCAAATTTAGAAAAAATAAATAAATGAATAATGAAAAAGAACTTTTGCTATTGTACCGAATAATTAAAGTACTAAACTTTGTTTTTAGCATTAATTTATTTCTATTGGCGCCATAACTAACTCATTTATCAGTCCATTATTCAAATATCGATAACATTGAAAGAAATCATCATTTAAAATCAGGATTGAATTTCAGTATTTTTTTTAATTGTGCCCCATATTGGGCGCCACTTTATATTATGCTATCTGTAAGCTATTCAAATTAAAAAACTTCTTGTTTTAATTTCAGGACGACATTGAGAGTAACCTGACAACTACTTTGTACCTGTTAACTATTTTGACAAAACTGTTGAAGCAGTGCTCCGACGAAGAAAAATTCAATGTCAACCGAATGGTATTCACATTGAACCAACTTGAGGTTACGCTAAGAGATGGGCAATCGCTGTTACACCTGGCATGTAATGCAGAAACGCCTGTGGATGATTTCCATACAAATGATATATGCAAGTAAGATTTCAATTAAATTATTGAGATTTCAATAGTTTGTAAGAGTGTAACAGTGGTGCAATTGATACAAAATATCAATATTTCACTAACACAATCTGAAGTATTTGAAAAGGCTATTGAGTTCAAATAATATACTTGAACAGGTGATTGTTAAAAAGTACCTCTGTCACTTTATGTTGTTTTGAGAAAAAGACAAAAAACTTTCAGAACCAAATAGTTATTGAAAGTGGAAAGTAAAAAAATATTGTTGTACATACCTAGGTAAGTAATATCGCGATTGTCACAGCATTTTATCATTTATATTTTCTGAAAAAAAATTATATTTGTCGGGACAAGTGATAGGTGAATTATTAATCAGACGGACACAGCGTTTACAGAGAATAACATTTATTAACAACACCAACAAATGAACAAACAGAAAATAACAGTATAAGCTCAAGGCGAGGATAATCAGAATTAGGATGAGTTCCGGCCGAAATCCCTGAACAGAATGAATGCATCGGCTAAGAAAATGTCTTCGAAGTCACTTTCAAATAATCATCACTGACAATATGGTCGGGGTCATAAATATAGTCGAGAAGGGTCAACCACTTGTACTCGAATTCTTTGTCCATAAAAGTGTTAACAATGAGTACCTACTCGAAACATCCCAAGTGTTTCTGCCGTTCTGAGTATTCATCTGTTTTTTCGGCAATAAACTTTCTTTTCGAGATAAGAGGGCATTTCAATGATATGCGATGAAAAAATACAAAAATACTAAGTAAAAATGAAAATAAAAGAATTAACATGAGGAACCCAGGGAGATGGATATTTTGGATGACTGCTCGATAATTGAGTTATGAAAAATTAATTTTCTAACAAGAATTTATAATACAAAATAAAAATCAATATAGAAATAAAATGTTTCTAAACTAAATAGTTCTAGGTAAAACCCTACATATTAACTCATATATTCATAATTCAAACTTTCTCGTCTTTGCCGATGATTTAAAATTTTTCGAAATAGTTAAATGTCATAAAGATGCACATCTTTTCCAAAATTACCTTAATGGAATTATTGTTGATTAATTGAGGCTAATTGTCTGTACTTTAACAAAAGTGAGCGTTTCTCTATGGTTTTCAGCTCGCCCTGGACGTTCCAGGGCGAGCGTTGAAAATGTTCAGAAAGCGAGAATCATCGAATCACTATTAGGGAAGTTGCTGAGGATGTGGCATATTGGTTGGCTCATGCTATGCAATTCAGTTCAGGAGAGCCAAGACCAAGGAAAGCATACCAAGTTCGATCAAATGCCAAGGTTTTGCTCACTTTTTTCTTCAATTACGGTGGCGTAGTGCATTATGAGTTCTTGCCATGTGGTCGTATGGCAAGAGTAATATCTTGAAGTTATGTGCTGGCACAAGTTTTTTATATCTGAGGGGGTCTACTTTGAAGGGGGCAAAGTATAAATTGATAAATGAATATTCTTTGAGAAAAATGAAAATTCACCTTATTTTTTTGAACAGACAGCGTATGTCATTACTAGGCAATATGTACTCCAATGAAATTGATCTGTTTTTTGACAATATAAATTCGTTTGAAACTCAATTGTGTCTTGTAAGCCATATATAAATTACACTTGAGATACGCATCTCTACGTGATCTATTTTACGATATTTCATCATACACACATCTGAAGAGTCTAGAGATATTTTTAAAAATCGCAATAACTTTTTTTTAGATCGCTTTAGGGAAAAAAAGTTGACGGGTGATTATTAAACGAAATTTATTAAATGGTCAAAAATACTGAGTGCGCATATAAGCAAAACTAAAAAAAATATGGCTCTTCTTTGGCAACCCGAAAAAAAAATCATAATACAAAAAAAAATTGGAATCAGTACAAAGTATGGCCTCCACGCTGGTTTATTACGGCCCTACATCTATCGT
>WOGM01000920.1:0-10970 GCA_015342125.1 Leptinotarsa haldemani | reverse complement strand
CATTTGTGTAATATTGAAGTAACCCAGATCATTTGGGCAATGATGAACTAAGTTTCAAGTAGATTTTAAAAATTCATGGAATCGGCAGATGTTCATATTCGAATGTGACAAAATATATTTTGATTTATCAGTAGGTTGGGTGAAACCCAGGAAATTCGACAACTATGAAAGGTTTGCATGCCTGTCTTAAACTCGTCGTTTGCGCAGACCTAAGACATCGACGCGTGGGTCTGCGCGTAGGAAAATTCAAATCACAAATCAGCCTTTATGAAATTACTGTATACAAAATACTGTGGTTTCGTGGTTGTGTGCAACCACTATTCTTAAAAACATCAACCATAACCATAATACTTTGAAAAGGCCTTTGCGAATCACAGTTCAATCTTAGACTATAAGTACAGTTGATGTCATCTCCCGCTACGCCATCTATGAGATCGACAGAAGACTCAATCTCTGAAAATCAAGGATAAATGAGGCTCACATACTTTGAACAAGAATAAACTTTTGTCTTCGAATTTTCACATGAATATTCATGTTGACAGCACTTGTGTGAACGCCAATTAATTGTTTCTTTTAAACTCAAAAAAAGCTGTCTAAGTTTCCATTTTTGTTTTATTCATGAAAGAACACAATCTAAACTGATATAATTATTAGAGAAACCTTGACGTAGTTGTGACTGTGATGTAACAATGAAATGTAACACACAGAAAAAAACTACAAAATCAAATCAGAGAATAAAAAACTCAACTTTATTGGATCAGTAAGTAACTAACACTAGCTCTTTAAAGGAGGTAATCCGAATAATTCCAAAGGAGCTTCTTCTAGCCTGTTTATTTTGATAGGAGCCTCAACGAGCATCTCGGCAGGTACATTTTCATCAGGTATCATAACAACTTGCATACCGGCTTTCAAAGCAGCAGCAACTCCATTGGGAGCATCTTCAAATACTAGACACTTTTCAGCAAGTGGTTTATCTTTGAACCTAAAAAATAGTCTATTATATTCAGGTGTACTCATTAATCCCCCCTTTTGAGCGAATAATTTCACCAACTGTATCACTGATATAAATGAGTTAGTGTTAACTCCAACGTAGTAGAAAGGAGCGACATGCACGTGTTTTATTTCTCACCTCTCTGCACATACTAAAAATATATCTGGACAGGGTTTTCCTTTTCTCACTTCAGGATCACTTCCTCCACAAACTATGTGGTTGAATAAAGCAAAAAAGTCTTTGTGCTTGGCCGTTTTTAGTTCGAAACTGGCTAGCGATGAAGACGTAGCCACTGCAATTGGTATTTTATGTTCATAAAGATGTTTTACTAATTGTTCAGCCCCTGAAAGTTAGTTTGTTACAGGAAAACGCGAAATGAAGAATCCTTAGTATAAACTATGTAGTGACAATTAGACCAGAAAGTTTCTAGAACTTTTGAAACAGAATTTGAAACAATTGTTTGAAGATGAAAAAAAAATTGTTGATTTTTGACATGTTGCACTGAAGTTATTTAAAAAACAAGATGAAGGCCTTCATTTGCAGTTATATAAAACAACAGTTCATAATGCAATCATAAGTTCCTACTGTAATTTAACCATTCTTTCACAATTACATAATTAAACTAGTCTTTCACTGGTTTTACCTGGCATCATTGCTACATTGTGCATATGCTGATGTGCTGTAGTTCTGAATTCAATTTGAAATTTATCAACAGATATTGGAAGTTTCATCATTTCCACTGCAATTCTTGAAGACTCTCTTTCAACAGTACCTATCACTTTACCCTGTATATGGGGAGTGTACATTTTTCCAAATCTGCTGGCTATACTCTGTATTGCCTTTTTGTAAATGATTTCTGTATCTGTAAAGAATAAAAATGGTATAACTATTTACCTGGCATCAACTGCGTATCTGGCATTATGATATTGTATTCTTCATGGGCCAATTTATAATACTCTTCCGGTGTTATTGGCAAATCTAACATCTCAACGATTTTTTCAGCCACTTCTGTGCCTTTCAGTCCCATCATCTGAGCTTTAATCGACCAGTCATAAGTCTTGCCATACTTCCCCACAACATTTTGGGTTGCTTTTGAGTACAATTTCTCCGTATCTAAAAATCCATCTACTCACAGCTACTATTTCAGAAGAAGATTTGAAATTTTAAAGATAGTTTGAAGAAAAGTAACTACTGTAACGTTACCTGGTGCTTAGACACATTCTAAGACCGATTCAACTAGCGTTGCCAAATTTACGTTAATAATAGTTTCATCTGCATTATTGCATCAAGTTGCATTGTTACCGGCAACGTAGTCACTTCCAATTTTTTGACAGGCATCAATTTTTAAAAACGCACATTACAAATTTACATTAAACTAATACAGACTGTGGTAACACACCTGTTTTGAAAATTATCGATGGGACAAACTTGAACGCGTAATAATTTACAGGTTAAATATCTAACCTATAAAATGAAGGTGACATGTAGGTCATGAAGATTATTCAGATTATACATTTCGTCATGACTAATTTATAATAATATAGTTACCTAGCAAGACTCCATCCATGTCGAAAATAACATGGCTAACTTTTTTAATTTGCTTCAAGGCACTCATAACCGATTACAAAATAATTTTTCAAACAATTAATCTATGATAACAAACAGTAAACTTCACAAGACTATTATTAGCCAGCGTGTACCGAATCTCCCTTTTGTCGTAGTTTCCCAAATCTTCTAGGTTAAAATGCAACAATGCCAAGCCAAGGTATCTGTTATCAAGTTTGTATAGAAGATATTCTCACAACCAAACACGTTATCATTCATTAGTAGTATTAAGGTGCTGTTAGAATATAAAAAAATAATGAAGTCAAATCATGAAAAGGAAAACCAATTTGAATTTCAAAAAGGGTAGAAAGTGGAAGTCCATATTCACATATGAAGTGAAGTAATGTACCGATTTTCTGTAATAGTGTTTAGAGACAGACACCGTCTAGGACCGTTGAACTTATGACACTTCTGTTGTCACCACATAACTCATATTTCTTATATCACGACTAGAACAAAGATAATCAAATTTCAACTATCTAGATCGCGTTTAAATTATGTTGGATGAACAAATCGTTCAATTGCCGAAACACTTTAAATTATCCATTATTAGTGGTTGCAATAAATTAATTTGCGTAGCACAAGATAAGAAAATGGAATTTGTTATTTTAGTTACATTATTCTTTCCAATTATTTCATTATGGGGGCCTTATTTTAAAATCAGGTGAACTCTCCCATCGAGAGAGTCAGTTTGTCTCTCCATGTTTTGTAGGTGAAACTGAAAGAGATATCCAGTTTCTTCTACGATGTGATATCTCACAATAATCTCTATGAAAATATTATTGTGGGGGATGGAACTTTTGTTGCTCAAAAATCATGATTTCTTTTAATAATTTGAAATTTCAACGAGATGATTGATTATCGAGAGGCAACACTGTTTTGAGAAATATTTATGTTGTCATTGTCATGTGTCAAATGCCATTGTTACCTGCGGTGGTGATATTATGGAAGTTATCACAAATATTTTGAAAAAATAAAAGAAATGGATGAATTTTCGTGTGACATTTGTGGAGGACCACCGTTTTCTAAAAAGTCCAATCTGATAGCTCATTTAAAGAGATTTCATTCAGGTAAGATCAAAATTATTGAATATTTGGAATAGATATTTCAAAAATTCACCTCTACCAACCTTCTTACACGGTAGGAACAGGCATATGCAGATCGAAAAACAACTACTACCCTGGCTAATATCATCACGGATATTGGATTATATCTGCCAGACGTTTGTGTACAAGTTTCTTCACTGGGGGAATGTTTGCAAGTTCCTCTCATTCATTACTGAATAATTCATCTAAGCTATAGAAAAATAGATTCTAGAGTTACAATAAAGTGTTGATCTACTGGAATTCTCAATCCTTTGATTCGTGGTGGAAGGCTGTTGTAGGTTTTCAAACTACACACCTCAACCAGATTACTTTTGGGTATAGTATTTTTTTTACACTTCGAGAATGACGACAGGATTTTGACTGTGTTGCCTTTTCACAAGATGAATCAGGGTAACATTCAATGAGGCATTTCGATGCTGTCAATTATAGTAGTAGAGCAGAGTAGAGTTCACATTTATGCCTGGTCACAGTACAACTTATATAAATAAGTTCATTTTAACAGTATTGACTGCGAATAGCCAGGACGCTCCCTAGGTGGCTCCAGGAGTTATTAACATAACCTACCCAGAACATGAAGCTAATGACTGTCGACAGTGTAGACCTAAAAAAAATATTGCATTGTGATACTACAAAAAGTTTTTGGTTGTTGTGTGAAATCATCTTTCCTCTATTTTTTAGATAAGTTGGAGGAATTGAGTCCACCAAAAAAGGCTTACAGGGTAGGAGCTATATGCAACATATGCGAAAGATCTTACACAAAATACTCTAGTTTGAAAGCCCATGTAGAAACATTCCATCCAGGTAATTTATTTCATTTTTATATATACAATATGTGGAATGTGAAATAGATGCTCATAGTCATATCACTTAGTATCACTTTATCGTTAAATTTTCTCTGGACAGTTTTCAAATATGCAACACGTGTTTTACTGTAGAATAGCTTCTAGATGTGTATTAATACAAGTGTTCCGCTACATACTAGCTTCAAACAAATTCTACTTAATTTGCAGAAATAAACCAATTACTAGGCACATTCTACTTCAAGAAACAATAATAAACTTCATAGGACATCGTTGTGTCCAATGATGTTGCAAATCATCCTTCAGCAGTTAAGTCCAGTTGTGTTATATTATTAATATACAATAGAAACGAAATGTGTCCTTAGGATGGAACCTTGAGGGACACCTGCTTTGATCTTCAGTGGCATCTTGAGCTATTTTTGTAGAACATTTTCCCCGCCACAACAACATAGTGTCATCTGCTGATGATGCTAGCTGTTAAGTCCAGTTGTTTTATATCATTAATATACAATAGAAATGAAATGTGTCCTAGGATGGAACCTTGAAGGACACCTGCTTTGATTTCTCCCACACTGGAGTCTGTCGAAAGTCTTACAAATTACTTTTGATGCAATAAGCATGACTCAAACTATCTAATGCTTATGTGCTCAGAACCATAGTGTTTCAGCTTCCGCAACAAGATTCCATGATTAAGAAGGTCAAAAGTCTTGGAAAAATCACAGAATGCGGCTGCCGTGTAGGCACTACTATAAACTTTATAGAGAAAGTTAAAAGTAATATAGCTATAGGAGTTCTGGTCCATTCCTTATGGAGATTAACATAGGAAAACGGCTAAGGTTTTTTGGACCTCAGGCCCACTTTACACGGAAGGGGTAAAGGTCAGCGCCTCGTCTCTGCCAGACGTCCATTATGGGTAAACTGAGCCTTAGCCTTCAAAGCCCACTTCAGAACACCTCCACTTTTCCACTTTTACCGTCATACAATCGGCCAATCAGAAGCTACCGCGCATACAGCGGGAAATTCAAACAGTAGATGAACAACACCGATTCTGGCGCACTTCAAGGTCCTGCGTCAATGACGTCACGTTTCTCACTTCCACTTACTAAAGTTTGTCTCTGAAATACTTACTAGCGACGCACGACCTTGAAGTGGGCTTGTTTATATACTACGGGTTTGAATTTCCCGCTGTATGCGCGATAGCTGATTGGTTGACTGAATGACAGTAAAAGTGGAGAAGTGGAGGTGGTCTGAAGTGGGCTTTGAAGGCTAAGGCTCAGTTTACACATAATGGACGTCTAGCAGAGACGAGGCGCTGATCTTTGCCCCTTCCGTGTGAAGTGGGCCTGAGATGCAAAAAACGCCAGAATTAAGCTTCATAAGAAAATACATGGGATTTTGGGCTGAAATTCCTGTTGCTGTATTACTGTTAAAAATTGTATCATTGTTGCCTTTGTTATTTTGAAATAGAAATTGATAAACAAATTAATATTTTTTTGAGAAAATGAATGTTGATCTTATTTTTTGAACACACCTTATATAAAGCACAAACCAAGTAGAATTTAGTCAGTGTAAAAATGCTTGATGAGGCTATTGTATAGCGAAACACAGCAGTTTTGCAAACTTTCTATCGGCGAATTCCATCACATACTATTGTTGCAATTGTTTCAGATAAAATTGACGATTTGCCAAAAAAATTACGTTATCCTTACAAGTGTTCTCAATGTCCTAAGCAATTTTCGAAACTGAAAAGCTTCGAAGTCCACAAAAGAGTACACGAGAGGCAGAGGACCATTCCTCGTTATAAACAAAAACAACTGAAGTGCCCTTTATGCGAATACGAAGATAAATCCAAAACGGGATTGCATCGCCATTTCGAAGAGTCCCACGAAATATCAATCAAGCCCGAGAGTATAAAATTTAGTGGAACGGCTGATTTTTTTCTCTGGAAAAAGGAAGAAGAAGAAAAGACAAGGTCGTTATTCATAAAGAATCGCGGTTCCCAGCTCCATTCGAACCGTAGGAAGTATGTGTACGCGTGCCACAGGTCTGGAAAATACGTCCCTAAAGGAAAAGGTCAGAGGCGGTTGAAGTCCCAAGGCTCGAACAAAATAAACGCCTTCTGCCCTGCCAGTATCGTTCTCACTCAAGAAGCGGATGATACAGTCCGCGTGGAATACATCTCGACGCATGTCGGGCACGGGAGCGATTTGGCTCATCTGTTACTAGACGAGGAAGCGAAGCACGAGTTGGCCAAGAAAATTGCTGCGAAGGTTCCGTTGTCTAATATCCTAGAAGAGGTTCAGGACTCTGTTACTAACACAAACTTCAAAAGAATACATCTTTTGACTAGGAAAGACTTGTACAACATCGAAAACGCGTACAACCTGAACTCCACTTCCATCAGGCAAAAGTCTGATGAGTCTGTCAACGAACAAGACTGGATAGAAGAGCTGCAAAAGAGTAAATGCGTACTTTTCTACAAACCTCAGGGTTATATATCGGAGGAGTATCCGTTTTTGACAGGAGACGACTTCGTTTTGATTCTAATGACGGAAGGGCAGAAGGATATCCTTGGGAAGTTCGGGAATGACTGCGTCTGCGTAGACAGAACCCACGAATCGAACAGTTACGGATTCGAACTGGTAACGTTGATGGTAGTTGACGAAATGAGGGAGGGATTCCCCTGTTCGTTTATGATTTCCAGTAGAATAGACGAAGAGGTTATGTCCTTGTTTTACGCTTGTATTGAAACTAACGTGGAAGCGAAAATTTCGCCGAAATTCTTCATGTCAGATATCCCGGATTTGTTTTATGATGCTTGGGTGAAAATCATGGCTCCCCCAGAATACAGGTGAGTTTTGATAGTGACGCTATCAAGTTCAAAGTGCCTGGCTCTGGAAAGTATAAAAAATATATTTGATTCATTTTTTTTTCACTCAACATCTCGATATTCTCGAAAATGTATCGTACTACGATTTAGAGGGACTGAAATATCACTAATTGAAGCGTATATGAAGCTGCCCTACCAACGAGTCTTATTTGGTGATAATACCCCTGAATAGAAGCTCACGGGGTACCCCAAGGTTCTGTTCTGGGGGCGCTACGTTTCATAATTTATGCGATACCACAATAAATGTGTCTCATTTACTGATAATTTGCCTTCAATTAGTTCTAGGAAGCAATATCGTGAAATTATCTAATAATGAAGTAAATGATGAAATATTTGTAGATCATTAAAAACCGTTTAAACTTTTTGGCAAGTTTTTTTCAAGATTCACGATTTGAAAAAGTGTCAAGTGATATAATGAGTACATTTCCTATTGTTTTCACCCTGATTTGAATGTTGCTAAGGCTGATACATACAGTCTAGCGGCGACAAACTGGTAATTGGTTGATAGAATATTATTTGTGAATCGTCAGCTTCATTTCTTAGATAAATGTTGATGTGAATTCAGGCTACTGGTACTGACCTAATATTTGTCACATATTTGTTTTTTCTAATTTGAAATTCTAACATTTTGCAGGCTGTACTGCTCTTGGCATGTGGCCCGAGCATGGCGAGAAAATCTGGCAAAGATTACCTCTGAAGAAACGCAAGTATGTTATGAACATTAATTCAAAAAATAACTTCTAATTATTACATGTGAGCGCTTTCAATAGCTGTGCTATTGTCTTCATGGCTCTACTCAAACTGAACGGTTTATCTTCTTGTTTGTTCTTTCATACGGTTAGAACTCCTTAGTGCAGGTGTATGAACATAAATGGTTAGGTTAGGAACATAAATGCACTCGTGAGAGTGCGAGTGCGTGAGAGTGCATTTATGTTCATGTTGATAATCATATTCATAATCATAAAACTGAACGTTTTATCTCCTTGTTTTTTCTTTCTTATGGTAAGAACGCCTTAGTGCAGGCATATGAAATGCACTCATGAGAGTGCATTTATGTTCATGTTGATAATCATATTCATAATCATAAAACTGAACGTTTTATCTCCTTGTTTGTTCTTTCATACGGTTAGAACGCCTTAGTGCAGGCATAAAACCATACGTTTTATATCGTTGAATATAGAATAAAGAAAATACTTTTGTCTAGTTTCTACTGTGTTTATTTATTCGTTACGACCGGTTTTGGCTTATAAGGCCATTTTCAAGTAACTACCACAAATTATCAAGTTGTGTCTTGAATAGTGTAGGCAGGTATCTGCTCATTCTATATTCAACATGAATTTCTACAAATCATCAATCGAACGAGTTTTATATCCTTGTTTGTTCTTATAGTTAGAACGCCTTAGTGCAGGCATAAAACTGAACGTTTTATCTCCTTGTTTGTTCTTTCATACGGTTAGAACGCCTTAGTGCAGGCATAAAACTGAACGCTTTATCTCCTTGTTTGTTCTTTCATACGGTTAGAACGCCTTAGTGCAGGCATAAAACTAAACGTTTTATCTCCTTGCTTGTTCTTTCATACCGTTAGAACGCCTTAGTACAGGCATAAAACTGAACGCTTTATCTCCTTGTTTGTTCTTTCATACGGTTAGTACGCCTTAGTGCAGGCATAAAACTGGACGTTTTATCTCTTTGTTTGATCTTTCATACGGTTAGAACGCCTTAGTGCAGGCATAAAACTGAACGTTTTATCTCCTTGTTTGTTCTTTTATACGGTTAGAACGCCTTAGTGCAGGCATAAAACTAAACGTTTTATCTCCATGTTTGTTCTTTTATACGGTTAGAACGCCTTAGTGCAGGCATAAAACTGAACGTTTTATCTCCATGTTTGTTCTTTTATACGGTTAGAACGCCTTAGTGCAGGCATAAAACTGAACGGTTTATCTCCTTGTTTATTCTTTCATATGGTTGGAGCGCCTTAGTGCAGGCGTATGTTTGAATATGACTATCAAAATGAACAAAAATGCACTCATGAGATAATATTTGTACACAAACAATTAATTTTTTTATGATCTGGAATTGTTGTTTATTAAATATTTTTCAAAGCATTTTGTAGCTCATTGTGAAACTTATCACCTTTATAATAAATCAAACTTCGCTCAATATTTGTTTTCATTTTCATTAATTTTAGATTGCCCGAATATCTTGTCAAATGGTTGTGTTGGTCACCATTGATTTTGAAAGTCAAATTTACAAATCTAATAGTTTTTTTATGTTTATACAAGTTTATACATCGTAAGGAAACTTATTTATTTTACCCAATAGATGCAAATGTGTGTGGTGATCATACTTTGATCACGTATCTATCTTTGTTTTGGGTTGCTTTGTTTGTTGAATGGATATAGTTTAGTGAAAGCGGTACAAGCTCATGTTTACAATAGTCTATGTTTGATTCAGACTGCATTTCAATTTAAAATAATATCTGCATATTGTATATTATATTATCTTTATGAACTTACTGATAATTGAATAACTTTCAGGCGATAGTATACCAGCATCTCCGTTCCTTACTCGAGGAAGCAGATATAAAGGTATTTCCTGTTATGTTGGAGACGTTTTTGAACAGCACGTTCGAGGACGATGAGACGCTGGAATTTGGGAACTATTTTTTAGCGAACTACGTCGATAAAGTCGCAGCTTGGGCTAATTGTTATCGAATCAACAGCGAGTTTGATGTAAATATGAATGTAGAGCGCATGCATCACACTCTGAAGCATATATATTTCAAAAGCAGTACCAAAAATAATAAACTTGAGAAAAGCGTTTCTGACATGCTGAAGTTCGTCAGGAAGAAACTTCTGGAACAACTGACGACAATTAATATAAGTAAGCTGTCTAGCAAGTTGAAGGATTTGCGACTGAGACACGATAAAAGCCAGAGGTTGGACCTGAACTCGGTGGTGAAAGTAAAGGATGGTTGGCAAGTTTCGTCGTGCTCAAATCAGAAGACGTACTTTGTGGAGCAGAAGAAACTTGAATGTACTTGTAAAGTTGTTTGCCCGGAATGTGACGACGCATGTTTACATCAATATTCGTGTACGTGCATCGATTCGAGTATGGCTTATAATATGTGCAAACACATACACTTGGTGTGCAGATATGAAAAGGGATTATTGAGCGAAAAAGACAACGAAGCGCGCGAAATCGTAGAAGAAATACAGTTATTGAGTGGGAAAGAGAGAGTGACAGAACTGGGAGATGAAATGGAGACAGGTAAAGGTTTGTTTCAATTGTACACAAGAATTAGATTACA
Source organism: Leptinotarsa haldemani (assembly GCA_015342125.1). Lineage (NCBI taxonomy): Eukaryota > Metazoa > Arthropoda > Insecta > Coleoptera > Chrysomelidae > Leptinotarsa > Leptinotarsa haldemani. Next base: position 268 of record WOGM01000920.1, on the reverse strand, counting down.
TGAAATGGTTCGTTGAGAACGTACCGGAAGGTTAAGAACAAGTTTTTATGTCAGGGAACACGTTTTGACTTGAAAAGCATTAATAATAATAATTGTTATTATCTTCATTAATCATTTTCGGTACTTAATGTACATATGGTAAGTCAATAATTTATTTATTTATTTCTTCCATAAATTGCGTAAACTACAAATATGAGTACAAAATTCTACAAAGTACATATTATGGTTAAGGCCTTGAGCTTAAGGAAGCTATGTAGGCCATAAAAAA
>WOGM01000919.1:0-10983 GCA_015342125.1 Leptinotarsa haldemani | reverse complement strand
CGTATTAAAGACATCGAAAGCACGGTCTACTAGAGTCTTGATGATTCCTCTTGTCGATTGATGGCGGTTGGATGTCTGGTTCAGATACTGTCCTGTGTGAGTGGGTTTTCGATATACAGATGTTTCCCATTTAGTGTCGGTCCTCTTCACCAATACGTCTTAGAAAGGCAATTCATTGTGGACTTCTTTCCCATTGTGAAAGTGATGGAAGGTCTTACACTGTTGATGTGCTTCAGGAAGGTGTCTAGTTTTGTATTCCCATGGTTCCATATTATGAAGGTGTCGTCAACGTATCTCAACCCCAGACTCGGGGCTTCTTGTGGGCTTCTTCAATGGCCAGAGTTTCAAACCACACCATATATATGTTGGTTATAACTGGTGAAAGTGGCGATCCCATTGGCAGTCCCTCATCTTGCGTCCTTCAGTTGGAAATAGCAGTTCCGTACACAGCATCCTAGTAATTTCCTGATTACTTATATCGGTAAGTTCGTTCTATCTTCCAGGTCTCCGTCTTCGGATAGCTTCAAGGAAGCCGCATTTATGTTGTTCAACAGCGCATTAAGCCAAGATAGTGTAGAGATACGCAACAACATATGGAAATCAAGGAAAAACGCCAACTCACGCCAAACGGTCATCTCCCGCTACACCGGTGAAGCGGAGAGAGGGAAAAGGGGATAGGTGGCGTCATCACCTGAAGACGGTTGTGGATACTAACAATCGAAACGTCGTGAAGTAACTTGGCTTGAAATCTTTAACATTTCTTTATCGTTCAATTTTTAATTGTTGCTTGTATTTTATTTTATTGTAATTCCATTTCAGGGTTTTTTGCTAAAAATAATTATTTTGTCAACTATTCTTTTTAATTTTATTGATTATTTCAGGGATTTCAAATCATTTTTTATATCATATTAAACAATGGAAGTAGGAAATGAAATGCAGAGAAATCTTCCTAAGGATTCGTTTAGGAAAAATAATGATCTATCAATGGTTTTGAAAAAATAGAGTGTATATTTGAAAGTATTTTGATAAATGATAACTATGCAAATTATGCAATATTCAAAATCTATCTGTTTTACTATATTTTCAATTATCTAATAAGTTTTGTCATTTACTACTGTTGATAAAAAGGAATTCTAGAATAATTTCATGTAAAGCTACCATGTAGCGAAATGCATTTTAAATAAAATCTCAAATTGAAAGGGGTATATTTTTTGGAGAGAATATTTTTAGGAAAAGGATGGTTTTGGCTTTCTACTTCTACTGGGTAACTTCGGGCTATCACGAATTTTCGTGATTCATTTGTAACTTACCTTCATACTGTTGAAAGCTGCTACCTTGTGTGATCCACAGACTGATAAATATGCGAATTTCAATAAATAACTGAAAATAATAAAGCAAATAGCAACAATGATTACAATAACAGTCTAATACATTCTTTATTATCAAAAAAGTTGTACAGTCAAGCTTTGAAAGAAGTTTACCAAATTCGAAGAGAAGAGGATAAAAGTTATAGAACCTTAACCAACTTAGACCAATCTACAAATATTTCAGATATTCTGCACAGCAAAGGTGTAAATATTGCTTTCAAAACCAACAACAACTTTGGCATGCACATTAAGAATAACAAAGATTAAAGTTCAGTTTCAGAAATATCAGGAATGTATAAATTACCTGTGGGTCATGTCCGATGTTTTATATAGGTCAAACTAGAAGAACGTTCAAAGCCCGCATGAAGGAACACAAATATAGTTTCCAGAATGGAAAAATAAATTCCACATATGCCACTCATTTAATCACAGAGGGACATGAGTTCAACCATGAATACAAGCTCTCCATTTCCAGGAGAAAGGTTTGAAACAAATTCAAAAACTCTCAATGTCTTATGAACGACCAAACTGATTTGAATGATTCACCATTATTGAATCTGTTCATTTCCAGGTAAAAATAGTTAGGTATACTTACAGTACTTTCAAAAAATTTATTGATGTAGTTAATGAATTTATACCTGTCCTTTTCAGGTAGATTCATTCATTTCGCAAACGAGTAGGTAATAGGTTAGAGTTAGAGTATAAAATGGGTGTAATTTACAAGTGAATCTTAGTTTATGCTTGTGAAAGCTATTGTATAGCGAAACACATGCCACGGTTTTTGTAAAACCCTTTATAGCGAAACTCACACAATAAACTGTATTAATTAGTTTTTTTAATAAGGATTTTCATCAAGTATTGGTCAGTTCTATTCAATTAAGAACGTTTTATTTATTTTTTTAATTATTATCTCCTATCAGGTAGTAACAGCTTCTTCCATCAATTTATTTAATACACTGGCTTACATACATATAGTCATTATGAAGAGCTGAATTTACATTTGTCTAAACAATATATTAACGATTAACTAATTTTGAATGTTATGACTACATTGAATCATGACAAACACCATTTTTTTTTCAATTGAATTATATAACCTAGATGTTGTCCACTCGTACTCTGTGGGTAGTTCCGAATATGCTATACTCGCTACAGAAGTTTCAATATTTATATCCACATAGAATCGGTTCAGTAGAAAAGTTTCAAAATTCCAAATATTTGCAATAATGTGCTCCTAAACTGCAAGCACTATACAGTGTGTACGTGAATAGTCCCCCCTCTTAACTTAACAAGACATCAAGGTCGAACAACATTTACATAAAAAGGAATAATTTTCAGTATTTTTGATATGAGAAGGCAACACCAACTTTTTTTTTCAAATAGAAAAAGGGGGTCTTATGATAACTTGTTTGAGGGCTATTTAATAATGAAAATAATCTATATTCACCATATTGATCACATGTATATAACATATATTGGGTAAGCAAACGTAGGCATCACAGGCATCGAAAAAATGTTCCTTGTGCCTGCTATTGCCAAATTCTAAACTATAACTAAACTAAAAAAATAATGTATGTAAGAGTATTCTATACAATGAATAGATATAAACTGTTAACTATAAATTAGCATAATGAATTGAATTTGTTACAATGAATATATATATATATATATACATTTTTAAACCAAGTTGAGATCCGGATAAATCTTGGGCAACCTGAGATCTACCATAACCATTATGAATTTCCGAATATATTTTACATAAATATTGAGGAAAAGATCGTTTTTATGTTTACCATCACAGAGGGGAAGCATTTTCTCATGATAAATTTTTATGATGAAATCAAACCAAAGCGAGATCTACGAAATAATACAGCTAAGTCGAGATCCTACAGTGGATATATTGACGTTTATTGGTAAAGGTGAGATCCCGCGCTGTTGTCAATAGTAAAAATTCAAACCTTGTTGTCCCTTGTGGAGCAGCACTCTTTAAGTTAGTTTAGTTTCGTTCGGACCTATTTGAGTGAAGGAGTGATTAATTTTGCATCGAATATGACCGCTCGTAGTAAAAGACTGGTGGAATTGGCTCTGAATAAGGAAGTAAAGCATACTGAAGAAAGGGAAGGTAAGTTAAATCATGATTTTTTTTTATTCTGCTTTTATTTCTGAATTCCTCAAAGAGCCATAGGCATGAGTACATTTTCATATGGTTCGAAATATGACGTTTCCGTATTTTAATGTAAGCAATATTTTTCATAATATACTCTTATGCTACTGATTTTTCTTTAACATTGATTCTACTAGAATTATGTCGCACGGATAATGAGCACTCTCAGCACTCTGAAAACGAAAATTCGTTCTGTAAGGACTACGTAGTGGAGGATTTAGAAGGAGGGGAAAATGTCTGGAATGAATTTAATGAATGGAAACAGAAGCAAATTGAAATGAACGAAGAAGTTGAATCAAACCACACTGAAGAAGAATATAAATCATCAACGTATTTTATTGATTCATCAGTAAGTTTTTTCCATACTTTCAGTTTTGTGTTCGAGTTATATCACTATTATAAAATATTTTCTGTATTTGCTAGACATCTTGGATTCCAGATGAGGAGAAAGAATTCAATTCAACAAGTGAGTGTCCGTCAGGTACTTCAGAAGAAATTCCAATTCAAGAATTGTTGCAATATCAGGTACTCAATATATTATTTATTTTAGGCGATGTAATTGACTTGAATAATATGTATCGGGGAATCCCAGTCGCGAAGGAACATAAACTTGGAGTTTGAGATGAATAAATGCTTGGTAATTCGTATCAAAATTGATACATGCAACTCCAAAGGTCGCTAATTACAGAATTTTGATCGAGAATCGGTTTTATTTTTTTAATTACAACCTTTTTTTAACTTGCTTCGATCGTATGTCAGTCTTACCGGTTCAAAATTTGTAATCCATTTTCAAGCATTTGCTGGCATCCGATTGAGCTGAAATTTGGTAGGTGTTCATAATTCCGGTGACAATGCATTATGAAATTTCTGTTAGAGAAAAATACAAAATGGCGGACGAGTTTTGCGATTATAGTCCGAGTCTATTTGAAATTGGTATGTGAAGATTTTCGGGGTTATGAATTTTTTCTCAAAATTCATAAATTCAAGATGACGGAGCAGTTTTGCGATTATGGTCCGATTCTGTTCAAAATTGGTATATGGGGTTTTCGGGGTCGGATATTATGATTTTTCTTTCAAAATTCATAATATGAAGATGGCGGACGAGTTTTGTGATTATGGTCCGATTGTATTCAAAATTGGTATGTGCGGGTTTTTGCATTCGGAGATAATGATTTTTATAAAAATACATGGGATGAAGATGGCGACGAGTTTTGTTATTATGGCCTGATTCCATTCAATATGGTATGTGGGGGTTTTTGGGGTCGGATATCATGATTTTTTTGTCTAAATTAAAAATTTCAAGGCGGCGGACGAGTTTTGTGACTTCTATTCAAAATTGGGATCTAGGGGTTTTTGAGGTCGGATATTATAATTTTTTCGTTTAAAACTTTAAGATGGCGGACGCGTTTTGTGAATTATGGTCCGATTCTATTCAAAATTTGTATCTATGGGTTTTTAAGGTCGGAAATTATAATTTTTTGTGAAAATTCAAAAACTCAAGATGGCGGACGATTCTATCAAAAATTAGTATCTAGGGATTTGTGAGGAGTTTTTTTGAAAAAATGTTTGACCATCATGAGTGATTCATTTATATGATGAAATAAAGCCGTTTAACTCAAAAGAAAAAATTATTCCTTCATAAATTCGTTTTAGGAAAAAAAATATTCGCAAGAGAATATGATTGATATCCAAAATACGAGTATTGCTTCAGTTCTTGAAGAACAAACCCCAGCATCAATCAGCAATAAAAATCTTCAAGACGTCAGACCGACAGTGAACATTATACAAAATATCATCGTAAGTTATATTACCTGTTTCAGTTAGAGAAACAACATTTCAAAAAGAAGTTCTGAATACAATATAATTCAATTTCAGTTAGATTCAACCAAAGAAAAGGAACCAAAAACAGTAGTACCAGAGAAAAAAATTAAAATAGAGGTGAGAAAAGCTGATCTGAAATTAAAATTGTATTGATATAAAAAGAGAATTATTGTAATTTTCTAAATATACCAAGTCACACAGAATGGCCCTATTGAAACTGCCATTCTCGAACATGACGGCGCCTCTGTTGATTATAGGCGATTTCAAATAAAAATGCATCCTGCAAAATATTTAAGCCTACGTTGTTAGTAGATATTTTCATATATCTTTTATCGACCATGTGTTTTCATTGCTTTCATAACATTACTTTCAACAGTCTTTTGGTACTTTGTATTTGTTTACCAAACTATATAAAATAATGAAATTACTATACTCCATATTTGTTCACAAACGCTAGTGCCACTATCAGTTCATACGATTTCTATTTGAAAGAGAGCTATGCTATAATAACACTGAACTTTCTCAAGTCAAACCTCTAGGGGGTAGCATCTTTTTAATTCCTTTCAAGAGCGATGAGGATCAAATTATACCTTCTCTAGAAGTCTGTCGAATAGCTATGTTATGTGAACTTTGATAGAATGGACATTAAAAATTAGTGTCAATGAATATTTAGTTAGCTGAAGTAAAAACGTCCAAATCTGAATTTGTTGTGAATTATTGCATTCGATGTTCCTCCGTTCCGATATTTCTTACGACACTGTTCTGTAATCCTTTGTTGCCTAGGTGGTTTAACTTCGTGGCAAACAGTTTTGGAACTGGTGAGTAAAAATCGAGGAGTGGAAAGTTTGAAAGTCCATTCTGTGTGATTTCATACCTCTTTTCCACTACTTATTTATTTTTTAAATCGTAGAATATTGGAAAAATTGGCGATTCAGAGAAACTAGTCGATGTTAGTCAACGGAAAAGTAGAATATGGGATAAAAAAGACAGATGCGTTTATTGTGATCGGGACTGTACAAATTTCTCGAGGCACTTATTCAGAAATCACGCCAAAGAAGATTCTGTATGTAAAATCATGCAGCTTCCCAAAGGTAATACAAAAAGGAGGCAAATGATCAATATTTTACGAAAAGAAGGAAATTTAACTTTGCTAGATGAAAACAAAATCAGACCCGTTCAAAGAGCAACACGAAAATATGAGGGAGGCCAAGAAAACACTAAAGAAGCTATTGAGTTTATGCCATGTCCTTATTGCAAGGGTATATATCGTTTGAGAACTCTGCGAAAGCACTCGAAAATATGTTCATGCAATCCGCGTAATGGCGAAAAATGTAACGTTGCTAGTCTAGGACAAAATCTCTTGGTTTTCAAAGCTTCTCGAAAATCCTTTTTGGATAAACTGAGATTGAAGAATGAGGTATTTCCGAAGATGCATGCAGACAGAGCTTCGTTCAATGGTAAAAATGACCCCGTTATTTGTCAGTATGCTGAAGACTATTTACGTAAACACAAAAGACCTCATATTAGAAACGCAGTTTCTAATAAAATACGAGAACTCGGTAGACTTCTTATTCCCCTTCGGGATATCTATGGTTTCAATACATTGCTGGAAGCAATGAACACGAAACACTATGATAAGGTTGTTCATGCAGCCCAAATAATTTCTGGTTATGATGTCACGTCGAAAACATTTCAATCACCTTCTTTAGCAATGCACCTAAGAACAATCCTATTGTTAGCATGTTTAGCAGCAAAAACACTTCTATTGAAGCAAGATCCTGTTTTACCAGTAACCAATTACACAGAAGCACTTAAGAATGTGAAAAACTTTCGGTTACTGATAGACGAAAGATGGAAATTCGACATGAGTAGTTTAGCATTGAAAGACCTCAATGAAAAACACGGAAAAAAAACCCACTCGCTACCTATAACAAGCGATGTCATTAAATTTAGAGAATATGTCGTCAATATTGCTGAACAGAGTGTTGATGTATTGAAAGAAAATATTAATGACCTGAAATCTTTCAAAACATTAACCGAGGCTATTCTTGTATTGACTGTTCTATTGAATCGAAAAAGAGTTGGTGATGTGCAATATATTAAACTCGATTCTTATAAGGAGAGTACAACCAGCAGAAATCAAGAAGAATGCATTAATGTATTATCTGAGTCAGAAAAGCTGTTATCTGTGCATTTTAAAAGAATTGTTTCCATTGGAAAGGGCAGCAAATCTATTCCAATTCTCTTCCCCAAAAATATTCAGACATATATTGAAATTCTTCTATCTAGCAGAGAGAAAAATCAATTGGTCCCAAATGAAAATCCATTTCTATTCGCTTTGATCGGAAGTAAAGACAAATGGATGGATGGATCATCAGTTCTTCGTAAATATGCAGCATTATGTGGCGCTGAAAATCCAAAAACATTAACGTCCTCACGTCTAAGGAAACAAATAGCTACAGTTCTACAAGTCATAAATTTGAATGAAACGGAGAAAGAGCAGGTGGCGTCTTTCATGGGACACACAAAAAAGACCCATGAAGAGTTTTACAGGTGAAGTTACTTATATGTTTGAATGTTTCATATTTCATTGCTTCCTCACGTGATAAGTGGTTTTACCAATTCAACCATATTCCATATGCTATATTGAATTTGAAAATGAGAAGTTAAGTGTCAAAGAACTTTCTCTAAAACTATAAGGAAAATTCATTACAAGTAATATTCGTAGTTTGAAAGTTGTTTGACAGTACTGTGCCATTACACTTCCATTTCCAAATTGACTCCCATTCCCAAAAACCATACAATTAACTAATTAACTGCATATTTATATAATTATGCATGTATAGGCTTCCACAAGATGTATTCCAAACAGCGAAAATAGCCAAATTGTTATTGATGATGGATAAAGGAGAGGGGGCAGATTTCAAAGGAAAAACTCTTGAAGAAATCGATATTCATCTGGACAATTTAGAGGAAGAGAACTGTTCAAAAATAGAGAGCGATATAGGTAAATCATCCCAAGTATATTCCAATTACTAAGTCTTGAAGGGTACAAACAGAAAAGTCGATTTCTATTATTAGGAGGCATGTTTCAATGTAAAAAACCGATTTTCTTCTACTTCTGTGCACTCCAGGGCCCATAACACAATACTTTAAAATGAAATTTTCAGTAAAGTCATCCTTCATTTGAATAATGTTCCAAATCTGGTTAAGGCTGCAGGTTGTTTCATCAAAGTACTCCATTGTTTTTCAAACAGCTCACCCGACAACACCTTGAATAACTTAAAGATCGAAGTTATCAAGGGTGTTGCGTTTTGAATGGCATATCTTGTATATGTTTTTAACTGAACTAAATTCTGAACTTAATAACTTAATTTTTTTTCTTTAATTTTTTTTTAGATTCTGATAATGAAGCAGAGGAAACTCAAACACCTGTAGATGAGGATCACCATTTCAGCTCTAAATCTAACGAAGGTAGATTACACATTTACTTAAAAGTTTCAGATTGATTATTTTTTTATAGGAAATGATTTTAAGAGGAAGAGAATGGGTAAAAAAACAAAGTTACGTGGATCGTGGAGCAGCAAACAAAAATCTTTAATGGAGAAGTTTTTCAAAAAACATATTTGTGAAAAGATTACTCCTAAGAAGGAAGAGTGCCTACAGTTAAGAAATGAATACAAAGATATGTTCGAAGACAAAACTTGGGTGCAAATAAAAGTTTTCATTTATAACACCTTCAGAAAGGAAAAAAAATGAGTTCCTATTAATAAATTGTCAATAAGTATTCACGTGTCTTCTTCTTGTCATCTTGTGGTACCCAGATTTTGTATAATTTCTGATTTACCAACAAAAATATAATAACTCAATACACATGGTTTGAGGTTTGGTATTTTATGATTGTCTATAATTTCTCTAGAACTCCCCCAGAAAATTCTTGAGAAAATGTTTCACCTCACATCACACGACTACTATGAGAAAAGAAAATCGGTTACCAAACTTTCCCTCTTCAAGCTTTTTAAGTCTGGAATTCTCAATATTCAACCATTGATGGATCAAATTGCAACTATTTACTTCGGACGTTCTTTGAAAGAAGCGAGATGTCACAGACGGATGTGTGAGTGATTCTATGAACTATTTCAGATTACATATCCTTAGGAACGAGCAAAACATATTTTTTATCAGCCAACTTTCGAAAAAGATCATTTGAATACCTACCGAAAATCCAAAAATATATTTTTTTTATCTCTCTTATGTTTCTGAAAAGATTTTGGGAACTTTCGATTATGAAATATAAATTAAGGACTCTTAGCTTTTATTCAATTGCACTGAAAAGAATAAAACACGTAATCGCACATCTGAAGAAATTTTATTTTATTTCTTTGAATAAAAGTTTGTCCTTATTTTTCATATCTATTCGATTCTTTTTAGTCATTCAGTCAGCACCTTCAAGAACAAAAATCATAAAATCCCTTTAAGATTCCTGAATTTTGACAAAAAATATATTTTTTGAAAAATAGACTGCTGATACTTGATGAAAGTCCATAATTGTTTAACTCCACCTGGTGAAGCGAAACACGTGTCGTGGTCCAGTTGACCCTAAGTTTCATATAGTGAAGTTTAACTCTATTCTTTAAAATATCTCCCTCCCCAAAAATAACTTGATACAATTTATTCAAGAATCTAATAATCACAAATTTGTCCGTCATCGTGAATTCCGTAATTATGACAAAAAATCATATTCTCAAGACACCAAAAACCCCATATACAAAGTTAGTATAAAATCTTACCATAAATCACAAAATTCGTTTACCATCTTGAATTCTTAAATTTTGGCAAAAATCATATCCAAAAAACCCTGATACCAATTTAGAATAAATATTTTGACGTAAAATTCATAATCATCTACCTCAAAATGTCTGTTATGCCAATTATAACGAAAATCGTCTGATGTTTTACAGCCGTCATTTCGAAATCTTAAATTTTGATTAAAAAATCAATATCACCGATCTCAAATTTTCAATAGAATCAAATATATTCAATATTGTGTTCTCCACGAGATCCCACCTTCATATTTCCATAGTGTAGATAAATCAGAAAAAAAATCATCAAAGGGATAGTGAAACAAAATGTATCTTTTTCTATGCTATGGTAGAGTATACAATATGATAAATTCAGATATCATGAGCTCCACGACGTTGCCGGATTCTCGGATCTCGCTTTAGTTAAAATATCTCCACTTACATACTCCGCTCGTAAGCGCCCTCTACCCTCAACAGTCGAGAACTGCTGGTGTATAAAATTGCAGAAAAATTCTTCAGATGAGATCCTGCATAAAATTCAAAGCAGAACTCTACCTCATCGATATTGACTGAAAAAATCCGAAATACACACTAAAAAAGGCGAGATCCGAAAATGGATCTCGACTTTCCAAAATGATCTCACCTTGGCAAACATTCTTCTGTATATGATCTCATATTTCCCGTTTATGAATATATATATATATGTGTGTGTGTATGTGTGTGTGTGTGTGTGCGTATATGTGTATGTATATATATGTGTATATTATTTTGTGTAATAGTATTGTTTTCATATGCTTTGTCAATAAGATTTTTTTTTTAGACAATAAAG
>WOGM01000918.1:0-10975 GCA_015342125.1 Leptinotarsa haldemani | reverse complement strand
TTGTAATCAAATGGAAGAGCCGACTATTCGTTCGGAATATATCACTGCTTACACTTTTCAGAGCGACTGTCCCTGAAAACTGTAAGTTCCACAATCATCTTTCAATCTATCCAATTGATATTATTCAGGAAAAAGATTGACGCCATACAAACCATCGATAATAATCATTTAGATGAACTTTTCACCTCTAAAGGTGTTTGTCGCTGCAATTGAACATGACTCTATAGTATTTCCGTTTTTCGAAAACTTTTTGAATGGTCATATACAAGAATGACACCAAAATTATCTTTAGGCCAGACTATCCCAATCCAATTAATAAATGATATTTCGGAAAAAACGTCCCAATTGTTTTCATGAATATAAATTGAAAACTTATTCTTCTCAGCTTAAGAAGACAGGGCCTTAAATTCAATTCGTCCATACACGAATGAGTTCCTGACAGCGTAAAACTCGATTCCAACAAACTTTCCGTCAAACCCATCGTAGGACTGAAAAAACATTGAAACTTCTTTAATAAATTTCTTGTGACTGTGATTACGAAATATAGTCAGAGTTTTTGAAACGAAATAAATAATAACCTTGAAAACTGGATTTCATTAGCTGTGTTTCAAACCGAAAGCAAAACAAAGAATGTGTTGGATGTTTTTCTATAATGGACTTATATTCTCGATGGAAAAATATTTATGGAGAATTCTGAAAGGGATGAAAGCATGGAAATTCGTAACGGAACGGACAAAGAAATACATCTGGCAGTGTTTATTTTTATATTTCTGTTTGGTAAAACTATTTCTCGAAGAAAATAATTCACTATTATTATAACTATTCTATCAATGAAACTGAGTAGTATAAAAATAAATCGTCACTGTAATTGTAAATGATTAATTGTATTTTATCAGCAGCACTGTTCCACCCTATCCAATAAAAATAAATGCATTAATTTTATAATTACTTTAAAATAAATGTGATTGATGTGTTCACTCTCACAATAAAATGAGTTCCTTCATTCGCTGCCACTTGATATGGGCACTTTGAATATTCAATTTGATAACTGTCTCCGTATTGAATTGATTTTTTGTCAAATAGGTTGTTATTACTCTTGAGAGCCTGAAAAACAAAAAGTTTTGACGGTGTTTCAGATTCTCTTCTCCGAAACTCGTATGCTTCAATATCTGCAGTCATGATATATAACTTTTGAAGGTGTCCACTCCTCTTGTATTTTTTCAATTCAAATGTTTCGAAAATTGTTAAGCCTATTGACAGTGACACTAAGAAAGAAAGAAGCAGGAACAGTAATTTAGAGCAACAATCATTGTCTCATTGATGTATCTCTTTTTCAAATAACTGTAATTTTTATCACTCAACCAGTTTACAATCATTGTTATGTCCTTCATTCAGCCAATACATTCTTTAGAAAACACGTGAAGAGAATAAATACGAAGTCAGTTAACCCTTTGTATAGTTGAAGTAAACGATACTGTGCACTCTTAAAGTTGGCGGCACTCTCAAAGGCCAAAAAAGCCAATGCATAGAAATGAGCCGGCAGCGAATTAGTCCACGTGGATACTGTGTTGGATTTTATGTATACTTCATACAGGGTGTAACTGAATAAATGTAAAACATTTAAGGAAGTGATTTCTCATCGAAAAAAAGATAGGATCTGTTACGGGCGCATTTTGCACTAGCTCCATGTCAATATCAAAAGGTAAATATATCGGATACGCCACTGAGCGTTGTTTATAGTTGAGATTTTTATCCCTGTGCGATTCATATTCGAAACTCTGGCTATTTTCTTGCTGAGATGTGGTGGATTTTGGTCATAGAAATACCGTAGGTATTCCGCTCGGAATTACCTTTATTCAAGGCCGACTATTTTGCTGAACGCGGAAGTAGAGTGTCACCTCTGGTAGTTTAATCGACCTATCATCACTGTCACCGATCTCTTTAGCTCTGAAATGACTATTTTGTCAATTGTTTTTTTCCTCTTGATTGTGGGGTTTGATGAATAAGGTGTTGCGTGATCCGAATTATCTTACAGCAAATTTTGCATCCATTCTGGGATTTCGAGAAAAATATAATTTTTTTCACATAATGACTATTTTTGAAACTATTTTTATCAAGAACCCATTGGGTTTCTCAAATGTCTTTCGACATATGTCGAAGAGGTTTGAAAAGATAACAATTCAGCAAGATTTTTTTTCAATATATTCAATATGTGTGATTGATGACTTGTTCACATTAAGGTAATTCATTTCATTTGAGTTAATATATTTAATTTTCTCCATTTTGGTTGATCAGAGAATAATGTTTTTTTGTACCTACAACTCTCATTAAAAGAGACATTTTTGTCGACCAAATAGCAGTAAACTAAACATAATTATTCAATTTTCAAGGAAGTTTTATTATGAACAATAGATATAGGTACAATTGAATTCTATTACAAATGTATTATATACATTAATTACATTATTATTTATGAACATTAACATGAAAAGTAAAATTAGAACAACTGCTGATAGTAATACCTTGCGATGTTGAAGAGCCTTTTAATATAGTTGAACTAGCCGAGTTGACAATTTCATGGGCATTAACATTTATTTCTTTAAGTGAAGATGCTGTAACGCTGGAGCTAGCTGTTGGGATGATTCTTCCAGTAATAGCCTTTTCATAAGAAATAAATTGATCGATGTAACCCTCAGCTACTTTTGTATACTTCCATCCTCCGTGCTTTCTAATATTTGTTATATTTGCTCCTGTTTCTGCTAGCAAAGAAGCAGAAGACCTTCTGAAACAGTGACTTGTATATTTCTTTGGTTCCGGGAGGTTCAGAAACTCAGCAATGGTAGAGGGCATTTACCAAACATGTTTATACCAACTGAGTTGGCACTGCATTTATAATTTGAGTATTTCAGAAAAAACCGTTGATGATCGATAACAAAAGAGCCTAATGCAACGTATCATTAAAAAACCAATGTTTTTTTTTTCATCAATGCAAAAAGAACGACATATTTTCGTTTTTGTATTTGGAATTTGAACAATAAATTATTTATCCATCAATTTTCAGTCTTTCATTATTAAACGACAGAGCTTTTCACGCCGGTAAGCTCCATTCCGAAAATAGTAGCAACTTTCATCATCAAATACTCTTCATCAGGCGCTTTATTCATAAACCTCTAGACTTGCTCAAACGAGTTTTTGTTTTCTTGGGCCTAAGAAGAAGGTTTCGTTGAAATTTCCTTCAACGTTTTTAAGTCTACACCAGCTAAGAAAATTAGAATACATATGCGATGTCGTACTGCTGAGACGATTTTTTTGGTAACACTTCAATTAAAGCTATTTTTGTAGCCTCTTTAATATCTTCAGGAAAACACAATTCTTCATTATGCAAGACATTAAACACCAGCAAGAACTTTAAATGTAACTTCAGAGAAAACGCGTGAGCTGTAAACAATATTGTTTGTTGGTGATTCGGCGTCACCTGACACGGCCACTTTACAGCAAATGCGATAACATAAAGATAGTTAACTGTCCTGAAAACAGGACAGTTGTACAAAAAACTTTGTATGATATTTGTGTTAAAAGTAAGTTTTATTTATTTGTGAAAACTGTTTCACTCATAATATAAAACCTTACTTTCGACACTCATATCATAAACAGCTATTTTGTGTGAATTTCCCATCGGAAGTATATGTTATTTGGGATGCTGGGTGTGAAAATATTTAATTGAGTAGGGAAATGGGCTATTGAGTAGTGAACGAAAAACACACGAAGTTAAAGAAAAGAAACCGAACCTCAATCATCTATAACCAGGTCAGAGACGACTGAAAATAATTTCAGACATCAACAGTCGAAACGTCTTGTTAGTGCTTCAATTCCGAATCGAAAAACATCTTTAGACTGTGGACGTTCTTACCTTTAACACTTAATAAGGAACATTAATCACCAAAACATACATTCTACCATTTCATTACATTATGGCGTCAATATTTTCATCCTTCAATACCCCAAAAACGAGTTATTTTAATTATTATTACAAATACAGGATTCAAAACCATCATTTCGTTATTGATGAGTGTTGAGGTACCGAAGAATGTCAAGCGTGAAACTTATTTATAGTGCCTTAATTTGAAACTTAATTGAGTAACATCATCAAAGCCCTGAAGAAGGATCAAAAGCAATTCCACTCAATTTCTCAACGTAAAAAGCAATTTGTCACAAAGAAGCCACACAAAAAGTCCACCTTTGAATGTCAGCACTCGGTAATATATAAATGCTAGATTTATTCTGCTCATTTCCTCAACTCTGTTTTGTTGTTGTCGCATCCTGTGATGTGAAAGCAGATGAAAGGTGTAATTCTGGATTGACGAACAAAACAAAAGCGACTGTTGTCATCCAATTCCAAGTGTATAATTCCGTTGAGTTCATGGAGTAAAGACAGACACGGGACAAAAAACTGTTTTATATGCAGTAAAATGATTTTTTACTCGTTACATTTCTGTGATGATTTAGAGAGCAATCAAGTTTGAAATGATTTGACCCGGCATTTGATACAATTTTTTATGAAGATGAACAAGCACTGTAGTTGTTTTCAAAAGCCATGTCTGTAGAAAAGATATTTGTAAGTTGTTTTACACTTTCTCAGAGTTGAATTGAAGATATATTGAATTCTGTTTAAAATCTGATTTTCCGTTAACCAGCTGTCGCACCCCTACGAACAACAGCCCTCAGAAGTCGAAACTTGTGCGAGCTAAGGATTAACGAGGTCTTACCTTTCAACGTGTGATTCCTAATACGTGTTATTACTAAACCTGAAGTTTTGTATTTTGTAAGGTACTTCTGATATATACCGCTCTCAGGAGTAATAAGCGAGCTGAGTCACACATACCATACCTATTTAAGTAATTACCATCACTTCGGTGCTCGGAATTATTTGTGAAATTTATATTGAGTACTAGAGTTTCATATGTGGTAAAATGTTCAGACAAAGTATTACTTGGGCAGCTTTATATGCTGAAGCATTGAAGGTTGTTCTATGAGTATAACTTCCTAATCAACAAAGGTTTCCAAGTTTTGAAAAATCTGTATTTCTTATTCCATCTGCAAAAACATGTTAAGATATATTGGTATCCAATTTGACATCAGAAATATTATTAATTGACACAGTCCACAAAATTTCACACACCAAGTGATTTTTTAGAAAAAAATTCAAAAACCAGAAGTTTCATTATTTTCCAGGTCATATGAAAATAAAATCATAAAAAAATTGTAGACAAACATGTTTTCTACTACTTTTAGTTTCAGTGAAATAGTGAAAAACACATTTTCCACTTTTGAAGTTCACTTCAATTCATTTACTGTATTTGGATTAACTCAACACTAGTCTGATTATTTTTTTCTCAAGTTACTGCCCGTACTGTGAATCGCACTTTACAAGGTAAAACCTCGTTAATCCTCAGCTAACAGAAGTTTATATATTTGAATGTTGTTATTCGTAGGGGGCCAATAGGTGTTTTGAAAAAACAGATTTCAACAGAATTTTTTAACAGAAAAACCAACAAAGACGATAAAATGTTCTGTAATTAGTCACTTATAAGAATTAATCTTGCAACTTATATGACTGTAGCCAGTTTTTTGAAGAACTGATTGATTGATCAAATTCCACATCCTCCGTGTAGCAAGAATATCAGTTTTTGCAGAATTATATATCCTACAATATATCCTAAGGCTTTGAAAATAGCAAGCGCAAGAGCCTAAGGCTTCGAGTATTCCTCAAATGTATTATTGCTAAGCGGTAACGAAAATGAAAATCACCTATTGACCTTTGCACAAACTAACGGGCCTTCTAACAGGGATTTCCGAACTTTGACAATTGATAATGACCATCTTGTTGAAGCTACATCTGTCAAATTAATTGTCTTCCATTCATTGTGTTTCGCCATTCAACAACACGTGAGAATAACAAAATTGTTTTATCAAAATGAGTGTTCTATTGGGGTAATATACAGTACGCTTGGCCCATTTTAGAGTTGCCGTAATTGTCCTATTGAGAGCACTATTTGCAATGTGGTGGATAAATTCAAATTCACTGGTTCAGTAAACGATTCATCAATACCCATACGTGGACGAAACACAACTTCTGCTGAAAATATCGTCACTGTCTGTGAAGGTGTGCAGGAGAATCCGTGTCAGTCGATTTCGTGTCGCCCACAAGAACTCGGCCTTTCGCAGACCACAACCTAGTGAAGTTTGCATCATGACTTGGGTCTGCAACCGTAGAAAATTCAACAGACCCAGGAACTGAAGGAAATGAACATAGACAACGTCGTGTGTTCGCTGAATGGTCTCTGGAGTAGTTGGCAACTGACCCTGATTCTCATCGAAAATTATCTTCAGCCTAGCAACGACGTTGGCCAGGCCATCACCGTCAACAACGAGCACTATAGGATAATAATTATAGGATAATTACGACCTGGCCTGAATTCAATGATCTGAACACCAGCGACATATTGTTCCAACAGAACGGCGCTAGGTGCCACACAGCTCATGCCACGAGCGATTTGAGAGCATGATCATGGCCATCTCAATGCCTAAACTCGAATAAAAGAAAATATTCCAGCTTTTGATTCTTGGATTCCATTTCTCAGCAACAGATCAACTAAAGTCAGCTTTTCTGAAATTTTTACATCATTTTCGTCATTTCTTTCAGGCAAGTGTAATACTTTGAATAAAACCGCCTCATTTATAGCAGTATCTTTTCTCAAGCTTGAAGGTTGTCATATTATAAATTTTTTCTGACGTTTCACTGGTACGTATGCTTTTTTAGTGCTACTTGTCACACGTTGAAAGCGTCGTAAGCGAAACATAAAGAAAAAAATTCATAAAAAAAAGGCCCGACAAAAGTAGTATAGTAGACTACAGCCAAGAAACTGGACCGCATATTTGCAGTTGAGGCAACCACAACATTGTGGTCACGTTGCACTGCACTTCGCGGTTGACCCAACCACATTTTTGTGGTCGACTTGCGGTCTGACGCCCGTTTTGACTTTTTGAACGTCCGTGTACGTGTAGTACAGTATTTCTCATGGGCGGCTTGAGTTCGTTGAAACGCGACTGCGATTGTTTGGTCGATCCGACCGCAAAATGTGGCTTGTGTACGGGCGTTCTGAAAGAGACTATGACCAATATATCCACCAGAGATGAATATATTGAACTACAGTACGTTAAAAATAGTTGTGGTTGTAGGTTTCCTGTAATGCATTTTAGAAAGGCGTTGTGCCATGGTGGCAAGAGGATACTAATGACGAGCCAGGCTAGGCTATGATCTTCTCAGGTAACCTGAAGCAACATAGGTCGAAATTTTTGCTACTGGAATTGTATCTATGGATCATTTTCAGAAATATCTGCGACATCAGCGGTAATGACATTCTGAAGAGATAAGAATTGAATAGTTATTGAGGTTGTATGCTCAATGTGGACATATCCCACCTCAATGACCGCTCCTATTTTCCTATATAAATATGGGCTTTTTTCGCTTATGGTTTGGGAAAATCGTAGTTTCAATATGAAGTGGTCAATAAGCCTATACTGATGTAAATTCTGTTTCTACTTCTAAATTAGTTGGTGCAAGGCAGATTTATAAAAATTTTTGCTCTTGAGAATACGATGAGTTGCTTTCCAGATTTGTTAACATTACCTGGAGTTGAACAACTGATGCTACACATTTATGACATCCTCTGAACTCGAATTCCTTGGTTATTTCAGGTTTTTTGAACGGTCCCCCTCGTCACAGACTCAATGACGTCCATCATAGTAACTTCGAAACAATAACATTTGCAGTTTCACGAGGAACAGTTTTGGGGTATACGATATGTAACATATATTAAAATGTTTAAAGTTCAAACTGAAGGGGGTATATTTCTCGGAGAGGTTCGTTTTAGGGGAGGAAAGGCTTTGGCTTTCAATTTCTTCATCGTTATACAAAAATGTGGGGAACTTCCAAAAAACAGAAAGAAATTAATTGATTTCAAACTGAACTATACAAATATTTGTAGATCATGGAAAGAAGTAACTTTCAAACACAAACTGGAAGAAAAACCCCTTCTGAAACAGTTACTTTCATGTAAACATTGAATTACACAAAAAAATCTTTCGTAACAACTATTTTTATATGAACATTGAATCATATGGAAAATATTTTTTCTACTCTGTTTGTACTCCAAACAATTTTTATGGAATTGAATCAGATATCATCCACAAGATTGCTACAAAATGTAGTATATGAAAGAGGTGAAATTTCAGTTACATGCAATACTGTCATGCTCAATGGCGAACATCGAATATGACACTTGCCTATTCAGCAACAATCTGGATAACATAACGAAGCATTCAATTCATTCATAATATTATGAATTTTTGTAACGAATGAGCTAAATCTACTCATGTCATCAATATTGACTTCAACGAACGAAAAAATAAATACTTTCGAAACTACTACTTTTGCATAAACATTGAATTACACAAAAAAAGTGGATTATTCATTTTCGATACCGAAGGTAATATAATAAGTTTTGCAGACGATTCTGCGATCCATTTTTTGGGCATTCGATTGTCATTTTCGAAAAACTTATGAACAAAAACGTATGAATATGTTTTTCTGTTAACTGAGATATCGTGGAGTTCCATCATTTGGATGGAGCCTCCCGGTATATTTCTTAGATTTTTTTTACTTGGAAAGTTAGAATTGTATGCTGAATATAGTAGTCGAGCTATCGTCACCCGAAGAACGGAAAAAGTTCGAAAGTTTTAACTGTAGGAAGTGGGGATTATCCAGGTCCTAAAACGGTACAGGTCCTTAACGTGTGATTTCCAGCATGTTTGGAGTTGATTAGCATTTTTTATATGGAATGAATTAATTACTCATAACGAAACAGACAATAATAATCTTCAACACAGTATAACAGAAAAAAATCTACTGAAGGTGATATGGGTACTGAGATTCGAAGCTATATATAAAAAACTGGACTGTTTTGATGTACCATGAATTTTGTTAGTGGTACCAATCCGGATCAAGAATACAACGTTTCTAGTTTTTTGTTTTTATAGGAACCTGTAGGTTGAAGTGGAAATTCACAAGGGGTTTTTTTTTTATTTGAGGTCG
This sequence comes from Leptinotarsa haldemani, assembly GCA_015342125.1. Lineage (NCBI taxonomy): Eukaryota > Metazoa > Arthropoda > Insecta > Coleoptera > Chrysomelidae > Leptinotarsa > Leptinotarsa haldemani. The sequence continues at coordinate 1,821 of WOGM01000918.1, read as the reverse complement.
CATGGACACTATTCACAAATGAAAGGCATATCATTCAAATTCAAATCATGATTTCTCCTTGAGATCAAATTTCTCTTTCTGAAACATTTTCAATATTGACTATATGTTGCGCATATATGTTAGATACTTTAGATATAAAACTCATTTTAAACTCTCCACTTTCTATTCTCTTAAATTTTAACACGGTATCGTTTGAGGAAAAATGTGCTGAATATTAGAAGCAGCCAAGCTCATGAAAAGTATATGGCTCAAAGTTGCTTGGATCTTATCGCATTTTTGTTAGCTCCATTAATAATGTACGTCGAACTCTGGCATACATTTTGAACAGCTTTATTTTCTTTGTACTTTTTAATCTTGCAAGTTTCCGAATTCTGACATGCTTTAGTAGAGAAACGATAATTAAATGAATGTGTTGGTTGATTTGCATGTGCATGGGAGTATTGAAAAGGAAATCATTTATGAACTTGATTTGTCATTTTAAAGTCTGCATAAATACGTTTTTTTTCAGGATAACGAATACCCAAACAATTTTTGGGTCCCTTATGCAGAATTTATATATTGACTGATTACTAATAAAATGATGACGTAACGTGAAATAATATTATAGGAATTGATAATGTGAGTAACCGATGACTCGTGAGAATGGTTCATGTAATGCAAATTTTGAGTTTCTTCTCGATGTGGAATTTTGGAAGTATTCATTGAAAATTTCATATAGAGAGCTACCCAAATATGTGCCTTTCGGAGAGATATAAAGAGTTGGTTAAACTGAAGCGACGTTGTTCATTCTTGAGTAGTATTTATGCCCTGACTCAAATCCGACTATAGTTTTCGATCTGGAGATGACGGGAAAAATGAAAAATGCATATTCTTCATCCGGAAATTCTAATTTAGAAACGGTTCAAAAAACTTTTTTACAGTGTGTAGTGTCATATTAGCCAGTCATAACTTCAAATTTTCAGTTTGGACTTGAATTTTTGTTACAATTTTTTAAATATTTTCAACCCTTCCAGTGAATTTCATTCATCACTATTTTGAATTATTTTTCAGATGAAACACAAGCACAACAGGAAAATTCTTAAGGTGCTCTAAGAGCGGTGCCTGTGCATAAATAGCGATTCACATCGAATTTGAATCGCAGTAGATTAAATCCATTTGGAAAATCGTTCACAGGAAGTTCATTCCACATAAACGCAGTTCTCTAAGTAAAAAAGTTCTCAAACAGTGAACCTCGAGGTGTACTGAGTTGAACACCAAAACGATGAGCAGCCACAGTCCATCGCGTATTTCTGATATGTACAGCTCTTGGTGGAATAAAATGTGCCAAGTCACTTGAACACTCCTCGTAGAAGCATCTATAGAAGAGAGACAAATCTCCAACCGTTCTTCGATGTTCCAGACTCCAGACTATCAAGTTTGCAAGTGATGTTCGCGTCTCCAATCAGACGGATGGCTCATTTCTACATGGAATCCAGTAACTTTATGTTATGTCTAGGGGTGGAGCTCCATACATGAGCGCAGTACTCCAAAGAAGGTCTCATCTGAACTTCATAAAGCATTGAAAGTTGCTGAGGTGTGTAGGGGAAAGGGGGGCACATTCAACCAGTTTTTAAAAATTGACAGTAAAGTAAGTACTTGTATGTTGTCTTTGTTGTCCTAGTCTAATGCAGTATTGACCATTTGGTTACCATTGCTAATAATAGTATGTTTCTAAATCTATTATTTACTATGAAAATTTGCAATTCAAGAAATGTCTGCAAATGGTTGATAGTGCCCCTCCGGTGAGGTACATTCAACCACTGTCAGGGGCAGTTTAAACCA
>WOGM01000917.1:0-11017 GCA_015342125.1 Leptinotarsa haldemani | reverse complement strand
TATTTAAGCCTTCTTCTGTATCTCTGTAAACATCTTTCCATGTTTTGCCTCTATACACTATGGCTGTATCATCAGCATATGATATGAGACGACCTTTGAAATTAGTAATATCAGCAATATTATTTATATATATCAAAAAGAGTATAGGGCTCAAGACCGTTCCTTGTGGAACTCCCATTGAAACATCACGATGAACATTTGTATCAAAGAAAAATTTTCATATTTTCTGATTGTGGAAGGTGAAAATAACTAATAAAGGTCGATAAAAAACTGATTTTCCTCCAATCTTTTGTCTAGTTTCGTGACATGCAGAAATATTATAAGTACGTACTTGATCTTTCATTTTTTCAACAAGCATCGTAAAATTAAAACCTTCTCTTTGACTTCCTCCAAATAAAATGAAACAATTTCTTTGTCAACCGTCTTTATGCAAGCTGAATTTCAATGAATATATACAATAATAAAAGTCTGTGTTTTGGATTGTGACTTTACCTTTCATCCTCCTCATTATTTCAATAACACGACAGTTTGCTAGTGAAGTTTATATCAAGTCTTGTTTAAGAAGTTTTGTTCTAGAAGCTTGTTGTGTTTCGAAATTACTTTATGATAATTTAAAAACCTCTGGTTGAACTAAAAATAGAAAACAAGTATGCAACTAATGAGCGTTATCTTGAGAAAATGCTTTGATTTTGAAAATGGTGGTGAATTTTTCTGAGTTATCTCTTTTAATAACCTCATTAAGGTATATACTGAGAAAATCTTGACCTAATATATTGATAAACAAAATTTGTAGAGTCGAAATGATTTATCATTCAACATATTCGTTTCTCAAATAGATAAATTCATCACAGTCAATCTGCAATACCTGTAGAATATCAAAGATGAACTGATGCGTTGTATTCGGGTTCTGGTTTCTGTTGCCATAGGCGGATCCAGCCAGTTTTAAAGGGGGGCTGACCAGAGGATAATTGACAGTTTAGAGTGAATCTGTTTTTGAAATTTTCAAATTCATATCCAGTGAAAAACCTGCTCACCTTTTCACAAAATTGTCGTTCAGAATCGGCATACGTAATCTAGATTTGAGATTTGAATATCTTTTGACTCCACATAGCATAAAACCCTCTTTTTCGAGGCTGTTTTTATAGGATTGCAGGCTTATACAATCGGCTACCCATCGAATTAGTTTCAAGAAAAATCTGAAGAGAAATCTGTTTCAATCCGGTTCTCTTTTTTTATAATATTGATATATTGATACCTGTACTTAATATTCATTTGCCGTAAATATGCAGTAAATACCAAAATTATCGTTATATTATTATATTGAATTTTCTTCATGTTTATGAAATGATTTTTCACCTGTGAGGGATCAAATTATCATGTATTCGTTTATCGCTTGTCTTTCCAGATTTTCTTTTTTTTTCTCCTCTTCTTTCGTCAAATTTGACTGGTGATGTGAGTTAGCTGTTAGTTGTTGGATAGAAGAGCAATTTCTGCCTTAATTTTTCATTCGCAGATGTTGAATTTTGCCATTTCCTAGGTTAGATTAGTATCTCCCATACTGAGTGACTTTTCAATAAAAACATTCATTATTATTATTATTATTACTATTATACAATTGTCGTGAGGTTTCGAAACGGATTCCTAAGCTATAAGTGCCATATTCGTTATTGATTCCGTCTATTCACTCACAATTATAATAAAATCGATAATACATAACTATTTGAAAGTCATCAAACGACCTGTTTCGAGAAAACGATGAGTTTTTTTTCAAATAGGCGTAGAACGCCCAGCCACGTATCATGAATATTCTAGAACTGAAAGGATGAAGTTGACGCCTAAACACGTTTTCAAGTCGATCTCGAAAGAAGCAATTAAATGGCGATACAAGATAGAGAGCGAAATGAGTACACAAAATAAATAGAAATTAGCATATACTATTCCTCCCATTTTACGTGACAGGCGATGAGTTCATTAGTGCTGAGACAGTTCCTTGTAGAATAGTAATAACTCGCCGCCTTTACAGAAGCAATTCACTCACAAAGGGTCTGTTTGCGTCTGTATGCAATAGAAACACGATATCTACCCTTAATTATCATCAATATGCATTTAGGGAATAGGAAGTGCGTCTGTGGGTTGTGAATAACTGGATTTGTAGACTTGGTATTTTATGTTGAATTGTCAAAAATATAAGCAAATGACATGTCACTTTTTCGTATCAAGTATCAAGACGTTTTCTGTCGAATACTATCAATAAATTACAAATTCACACTTCAATGTGTAGTTATCCTAAGCAGAAACAAAATTACATTTAATCAATTCCGTTTCCCAAAATGTAGTAGTAGTAATTTATTTGAATGGGAATTCCTAATAAACATTAATAAAAAACATTTAACTTTCAAAATTCATTCATTCATTCATTCAAAATACATTCACTTAAGATTCGAAATACCTTTATAACTATAAAATCAACACTCATATCGGTATGTCGTTATATGCAAAAGAATTATGTCAATCATTTGTTTAAAATTCAAAATCAAGGAAAAGAAGAACAGGAATTCACATGAATATAAAACTAGTCACTAATATTGTATGCCTAGCTCCCCAAACTCACTCCTGACAACTTGCACCTCAGACTCTTGGGAGAGAACCTCACACTTCAGGACTCGGTCTCCTATTTGGGAGTCACCTTCACGAGGACTCTCAACTGGGAGACTGACCTTGTAGAAACCCTGGACAGAGTCCGGAAAAGGGCAAATCTTCTGAAGGCTCTGAGAGGCAAGCTCGGGGAATGCGACAGTAAGACCCTTCTACACACTTACAAAATGTACATAAGACCGATCTTGGACTACAAGGCCATGATCTACTGTACGCTCCCCCCGAGAAAATCCTTCCGCATCCTAACCACCGAGAGAAGAATCCTCCGTAATATACACAACCTCCCATGGCGTTACCCCTCACATGACCTCTATAACACAATTGATATTACCCCCATAAATGCCAGATTTCAGGAACTCCAAGGACGCTACGCGACAAGAACGATGAGCAGCAACAACACCGCTGCTATCGAAACCCTGACGTCATCATGGACAACCCGTGGAGGTTCCAGGAGAAGACCTAGGGAAAAGCTCCCGTTTCCCCCAGCCAGACTCCTGGGAACGATGGAAGAACAAACGGAACAAATCCAAGAGATCCTCGAAGAATACCCACTGGCCTACAGATAGCTGCACCTTGGAAGACACTGGAAACTGCGACTTCCCCGGACCAGAACAACCCAACCCAACAACAACCGACCATCACCTCACGAGAACACAAAAACCGACAACAGCAAAGGACAAGGACAACCCACTAGATTTCAAGTTAGCTTTTAAGTAAACATAACGTAAGCAACACAGCCCTGAAGAGACATTACCCTATAGCAGGGCACCATATAGAATAGTATAAAATTTAGAAATGTAGAAACCAAAAAAAGATAATAAACGTATTTCATGTTCATGTTCATGAATAATTGCTAGTTTATTGTATAAGTTTGAGAATGTCCATATAGGACCAAACTGCAGTAACAAATAAAAGTGATAAAAACATAGAAATTTTCATTTTTTTTCATTCCTCGTTACTCCTTAGCTCGCACAAGTTTTGACTTCGTAAGGGTGCGATAGCTTGTTAACGGAAAAACATATTTCATAGAACATAAACATATAACATTTTTGAACTGGAATATTGCGCCAGGAATTTTTTCGAATCAATTTTTGTGGAATTATCCGTGTTATTAAAAAAAAGTCTATTGATATGACAGGAACAGACTGAAAAATTGTTTTAAAGTTTAAGAATCTAATAAAATTGGAAACAGTGATATTCGAGCAAAAACATATTGTGTGCTTACATTGAAAACAAGCTATCAATCACTTTGATATAACAGTAATGTGTTTATTATCCTATTTTGAATATCGCTCTAGACGAAATCGATTGTTTATTATTCTCCTGATATGGAGTTATTTTCCCAAGACGTCAACATGAGCTTTAACGACTGTTAGAAACATTAAGATTATTTTTATAGAGATCACGATACAGAAATCAATTCACAGCCATTCAATACCGAAAATTATTATTCCAATAGACCATTAACAGTAAAAATGCACTCGAGGGCGCGATAATAGCGGAGTTGAACATAATAATAGAAATTTAATATGGCTTCGCCCTAAATCTATTTCGATGAAATGAAATTCGGTGATTTGAGAGCATAATGGCATAATGCCACCCCATACATCAATGGTGTATTACAGCCCCATTGTGTTATATCGGAAAATAATGCTGAAATTAGCCATGCAAGTACTGGGTGAGTCAGCTAAAACACCCCGGCTAGTCGAGGTGTAAATAAAATAGATGCACTGTTGTCATCATCAAAACAGATGCGTTAATCATTAGGTATGAAAAGATAGTGTCTGGATCTTTAAAATAGAATAATGGATATCTCAATATCTACAAATATTCTCGATTTGTCTCTGTAATACATTGTTTTTTATGCAGTCTCCAAAAACTGTTCAATCAAATACGGCTAAAAGTAATTATAACTGTAATCCATTCTTTCTTCATTTTTTGTGGTGAAATATCCACTTGTCTCATTTTGTTATATTGAAAAACTGGCGATACAGCGTTCAAACGGTAATTGTTTTGGTACATTATATCAGAAGTGAAGTTTTTATATTTCCATTTCAATTGTTTCATTCAATAATATAAGAACGTAACAAATTAAATGTAAGAATTCTATTATGAAAAGCTATATCGTTCTCTTGGAAAAGTTTTGAAATGACAGCATTACTATTACTATCAGATTTTCATACACACATACACACATTTGAAAGATTCAATAAGTTTAAAAAATCCTCTTCAAAAAACGAAACATATAACAAACTGAGTCTAAAGAAATTATCAGTTTTTTTATATGCAATTTCATTTTGGGAGTTTCATGTTCCAAATTGACAATCATTTCATTAAAAAGTTTTTTAACGGATATGTTGTATCAGATATGTGGTCTGATATTCCCATAATCAACTGACAACCGGCTTGTCCCACATTCCACTTCTTACAATCACCGTAGTTCAATTCCTGATGTATGCATAATATTTTTCTGTTTTTAGAAGAAATAACCTCTTTTCCTTTGTGTTTTTATTCGATTCCATATTATTAAGGTATTCTTGTTTTAGTGATATTACAAGTTTTGCAGGGAGAATAATGCACGGAGAGTTATTATTTTCCTAGTCATCAATATAAAATAATTATTTTTTGTTATTGTTTGGACAATTTTGGAAATCCGATCATTCTAACAACAATTTTTATTATCTGTTACTATTTGTATTGTACATGATGTGAAACTATTTTAGTTCTTACATAGAATTGGGTTCATTCGTTGTTTTTCGTTTCCACATTATTTCTGTATTCCAGTAACATTTCAGTTTCCACGTTTGGATATTATAATCAAATAAATCCAACTGTTTAATACTTTGGATACAACTAGAGCTAAACTTTTTCTTACCTGATGTGTACAAAGATATTCATTATTTTGATTCATCTAGTTGTAATATTGTTTGGAAGCTTAGACTCGAGATATTTTTTTGATTAGTTGCTAGCAAGGGATTTAATTAAGTCAGTTTCAGGTCTTCGCCATATAGAATAATGAAGTGTGAAATAACTATTCTCAAATTTGATTGGGATCTCAAAATTGCTCAGAAAAATTAAATTTCTGTGATGTTATTGTAACGAATCTGAGGCCGGCCCTGACCGATATCTCAGCCAGCAAACACATGACTCACCGCGAACCGCCGCGAAAAGTATAGATGAGTACCGAAACCCCTAGAGGAATCTAGAAAGATCGTTACCAATATAAAAGGGCAGCTTCCCGTTCATAGAGGGAGGATGAATTCAGAAAGCGAATCGAGCGGTAAACAAATAATTCGAACAGTGAAGATAAATTAAGCGTTAGTTCCTAAGTGTTGAATATAAATTAGTAGTTAAAAATAAATTTGAATTCGTTATACATGAGTCTTCCATATTGACATAGAACCAGAATTGATGACTGTAATCACTGTATTTATACTTCATAAATTGAGACCACACTTCATCAGTGATAAGAATGTTATTCTTTTCTTTTCTTCTATTAGTAGATCAGAAAACTGTTGATGAAATTCAGTTTCCATGACGGAGATGGCTTTGCCTAAGATCCACCATTTGTTTTTATCACTAAATGGCATTTGATGGTGAATTTGTCACCAAGATATTTATAAAAACTTGCAAAAGCAGTTTTTGTAAGTGAATCCAGATACAGTTCTTCCATCTTTTCTATTTTGATAACTTGGCGGAACGTGAATTTAATTAAATTTTTTTCATTAAATTATGTTACATTACATTACATTAAATTATGTTACATATATTTTGATTTATCAATTGATGGGCGATAATAATTCTGATTTGAAAAATTTGAATTGATTGTCGCTTATTGATATGATGGTACATTATGGCGTATTCGACTTTCAGCTCCTTATAACATTTCATTCGTATTGTTTCATTAATATTATTTGAAGAATGAAAATTAATTCTAGTTTTTCAGTAAACGCAATTTGAAGTTATGTTTTGTATCATTTCATCTTTGAACCTTCTGGTTAATATTGAAACCCACCTTAAAAGTATTTTTTTCTTATTATTACTTTACTTTTTGTATATTTCGTTTCCGAATTCCATCTTTCCAGCATTTACAGGTTGCTGTCGAGGGAAGGAATCCTTTTTTATTTTGTTGCAACTACCCAACTCAAGAAAGTTATAAAAGGCAGAGAAGCCGCACTTAGGAATTGGTCTAGACATATAAAAACTCAAATAGGTTATGTTCATCTCGAGAGTTTTTTAAAATACTTTCCATCGTACACATTTAATAAAACGGGAAAACTTAAACATCGAGGAGTAGAACTTTCTTTGTTTTCTCTGAAAAGTTAATTAAGGAAATAAATAGGCTACTTTCAGCGTGGAAAAGAAACCAAGAATGCTTCAATATAAACGATGCTTTAAGGTGAAAAGGTGGCTTATTCATTACAAAAGAAAAAAGTTTTATTGTTTCTGTTCCAGCTAATTAATTTTACCATCGGATTCACTGGATATATAAGAGAAAGGTTCACAATAACAGACAGACAAGGCTAAAATCAATATTCTTCACAGAGATTATCCCCCAATATTTCAAAATTTTAAAATAGATCATCAGGGGCCTATTACATAAAAGTTACTAATATTGTTAGCTGGTATTATTAGTTCAATAAAATAATGAAATGAGTTGTTATTTTCCCGTTCCATCAACATCATCGAGTAACTAATGAAACTACACGCTGATATTATTTTTTACTCAGTCAGCCGACTGAATATGCACTTGGACTCAGAGGTATCTTTCCAATACTTTTTTCATATAAGTCTTTGTTTACCCTAATATTACAAATTGGGTTGGGTTAGGTTAGGTTAGATCCGAAGTGAGTGGGTCTATTCAACCCTCCACCGCAATCCGCAAGGATTTATTATGACTCACACCTATTCACACTCGACCAAATGAAACCAGCTTCTTAACGAAGCCGTTTAGTTTGTATGGTGAGTGGTCTTTTAGGTCAGATGGTAAGAGAACGGTTCAGCCAAAAACCTGATTTGGTCCCCAGCGGGGCAGACACAAAGTATCTGCTGTTCCATCATTTTCCAAACAGAGGCAACACACACTGTCTTCCGACAGTCCGGGTCTCTGCATATAACTACTGTAGTCCAACAACTGTTTGGTATCAAGCTTCAAAGAGTGAATAAACGCCTTGCCATCCAGGTGTTCAATCTTTGTTTGGTAAAGCTTTAAGCGATGCTAATGACAGGTTCTGGTCCGATGAAGCTGCACTCTCCTTTGCAAGGGCGTCATTAGCCTCATTGCCTTCCAGGCCAGTATAGCCAGCAATCCAACCAGAGACAATGTGTTAAGTCTTCCTATCGAGGAGAGTCGTTTTTGGCAATTTGCAAATAGTCTCGCCAAAGAATGTCTTATCATGGTAATGATCTTTCTTGATAAACATCCGTTTACTAGTTACTCGTGGGACCATTAATAGACCATGAAGTGAACAATGAATCTGATCCCAACTGTACAGAGGGAATGGACGTGGACTAAACGACACCAAATGTGATCCCTTTAACTTCGGATCAAGAGCAAAAGTTTCTCAGTAATCCAACCCTTGATCCTGTTGACAAACCTAGCAGACTAACTGGTACAACTAGAAATATACTAACCCCCTTCCTCATTAGCGGAATATCTTATGAATCGTTCCTGCACCAACTATTCAGTAAACCATCATGGTTGTCATAGAGGATATACCAGAAGGCTGACTCCAAAGTTGCTCATTCCAGCCTGGATAGCTACAGGTTACTTGGTAGAATTAGAAGAACTTCTTCTAGGCTGGTAGGTGCAGTCGTGTGTGTAGCCATGGAAGAGCGCCTTCCTGAAATGCGTCTTTTTTCCTAAAGGTACTCGCAAACCACCTCTGGTCTTCATTAAAGAAAGGAAAATGTACCTTAGAGTAGATTTTTCTTATTAAGAAAATTCGGGGCTCTGGTTGCATAGCACATAATCTATACCTGCTTTGGCACTGGAACTGATCACGTTAGGTTTTCAGTGTTCAGCAGAGTCTACCTTTTATCGGCTATCCTGAAAGATCACTCAACAAATAAAGTAATTGTATTCATTTGGTCTAGTTTGAAAAGGTGTGACAATCAACTCTCGGGGACTGCAGTGGACGATCGAATAGACTCGCACACCTTAGACTTACCAACCACTTACCTACTGTCGTCATAGGAGAAGCCTGAGTTAATGAAGGCCATATAATCATATTTCCAGTTGTTGAATTTTCCATTCCTTGATTTTTTTGGTAAAACTCATTGTTTTTTATCCTATTGCTCATTTCAGCTCATTTAGCTCATTTTAGGGAAAATTCAGTCGGTAAAATCAAGCGGCAATATAATTTAAAAAATTATGTGATACAAAGCTTTGTAATCCTATGATCACTGTAACGAAGCTAAATCTTTTTGATATCTAAAATGATTTCCAACGATTTGATTTATCGACTGACGATGTCACAACAAGGAGCTGAGTTAATCTTTTTGTCGATAAATTCTACAAGCACTAATTAATTGATGCTGTTATTTTTGGTATAAAATTCACGATATGAATTAAGGGCTTATCTGACTTTGATTTATACTCAGAGAAAAATTTTAATTTGAAAAAGAAAATCGCATTAATCATTTTACTACGATGACTATTGAAAACTTGATAACTTGATATTTCAAGAAAGACATCTAGGATAGTTTAATAGTTTTCCTTGAAGTTCCAAACTGTGTTCTTTTTCGACATTTTTGACCTTTTGTGTTTGTTTATTTATATTAGTCCACATAAATCAGTATGATGTGCACTGTAGAGCACACGAATTGTTCTCTTATGAGTTTCAAGACCATATTGATATATTTTTTTTCCTTTTGGGGCCACGTTTTAAGAAAAAAAAGAAATTACAAAAGGATATGCCTAATGCCTTGTTATCGATGAAATGTTTGAATCATATCCCCATAAAAAAAATCTAATGATGAAAGATCAGGTGATTGCGCTGGCCATTCAATCAATCCTCGCCTCCCTATCCACTAATTGGGAAATGTTGTATCGAGGTATTGCCGGACATTAACGTGGTAATGTGGTGGTGTTCCTGCTGAAACCACATCGTATTCACTGGAACTTGAGGGTTTCGTGGATCAGGATATAAATTTGCTAAACTTGGGTTCACATTATTTTGAAGTAGTTCAAATTATTATCGCCATTCAAGTTGCCCACAATATGGTTTCCTACAATCCCTGCCCAAACATTAACCTTTTGAGGGTATTGCGTGTGTTCTTCTCTCATCCAGTGAGGATTTTCCGTTGACCAGTAGCGGCAATTTTGCCGATTAGCATGACGGTTAAGAGATAAAATACACTCATCAGAAAAGATAAGGTCTTCTAATCGGATGATATTGTTATACAACACGTCCATCGTTTGCTCACAAAAATAAGTTCTATCAAAATGGTCTTCTATGAGCTCCTGAGTAGGTATCATTTTATATGGATCCATTTTATCTTCTTTCAATATATTTACTCTCGATGTATGGTTAACATTGAATGTAGTGGATGCCTGCCTACTAATCACATCACATCTAATTTGAATTCATTGCACATTGCATTGGCATTTATTTTATGCATTTCCGATGATCTAACCATTTGTCAGACTTGAAGTTAACGAACTTTGAACTCAAATTGAAATACTGACAACTAATGTTGTAACAGACAAAACAAGTTGACAAGGCGTTTTAAACTAACTTTGCCACGGTCCTTATTTACAGTTATTTAAAGGATACCGTCTGAAAAGAACATTGCCATGGTTTTCGCTTACTTTCTTATTATCAATACCTCAACATGAAATAAGTTTTGAGTATATTGCAATAATTTTTGAGTGTATTTTATCGAATTTCGGCAACCATATGATTTCAATTTGTTTTATCTTAATTGTTGCAATACATTTGAAAGCGATAACATTTTTGAATAGAGAATGAAGATACGTTTCAAACGACATATCACACACATACATTTCCCATTTGATATCCATTTGTATCTGTCATTCGACGAGGGTTGAAGGTAGGGGTAGTGTAGTGAAGGGGTAGTGAAATAATGAATTTATTACATTTGGCTTTTACACACTATACAGGCTGATTCACGGTGGAAGGCACATTAGACGTTTCTGGTGAACCAGACAACGGATCACTTTGAAAATTATGGAGGGCATATTCGGACATTCTCTAGCCAACTAAAATATTTTCGACAATGCGGTGTTGCCGCTTCTATTTGAAAGCAGTAGCAACTTTGATTTTTCAAATGGAACACTCTGTATATAATATTATTTTTGGAATCTCCAACAATTGCCCGACAACTTTTCTTGATATTT
>WOGM01000916.1:0-10991 GCA_015342125.1 Leptinotarsa haldemani | reverse complement strand
AATAAATTTAGCTTTTCAGGACATTAGATCACGCACTTTGGTACTATTCTAGTCTACAAATATAGGACAGAAATTGGCCCTTGGAACAAACTGAAAAAATCATTATGGCACGGAAGCTTCAAAGTTTGGAGACCCCTGTTCTATACTATTGAAAATGTAAATGTTTGTAACGACGAATGTATGTATGTTTGTGACTCTTCTACGCCTGAACGACTGAACGGATTCAGATGAAACTTTACATGAATACAGCTCATACATCAGAATAACACATAGACTACAATTGACAATGGTTATTCTCATGTTAGCATATGCTCAACATTGGCGACATTCATTTGTGATTCGTTGCCGTAAATCTTCGAGTGATGCAGGAGGAGTACAGTAAATACTGCTTTTCAAATGACTCCACAGAACGAAATCTAACAGCGAAAGGTCTGGTGATGGTGGTGGCCATTCGATACTGCCCCGCCTCCCAATCCAGTGATTTGGAAAAGTCTGATCTAAATACTGCCGAACAAGCAGAGCATACTGCGGAGGAGCTCCATCTTGTTAAAATATCAACAGATTATCCCGATAATTGTGATCATTTTCAATAATATCAGTATGAAGCGGATTATTAGTATCTTGCAGAAGCTCCAGATACATTCGTCCGGTTAAATTGTCTCCTAAATACAATGGACCAACAATACAGTTACCAAAATTTACAGCCCATACATTTGATTTTTGTGGATGTTGAGTGTAAACTTCGTAAAAAATGTGAGGATTTGAATCTGCCCAATAGCGACAGTTATGGCGATTAACTGTGCCATTTAGAAAAAAAGAACATTTATCACTGAAGCAAATGTTGAAAACAAAATGTAGATTTTCCACCGCTCGTTCACTAACCAGCTCGCAACATTGCAAGCGTTGATCGAAATCATCTTCATTCAGTTTTTGCGTTGATTCAATCTTGTAAGGATGCATTTTGTGAGTTTGTAAAATACGCCGAATACTAGTTCGTGACACCCCGGAAACAAATTCCAAAAATCTTCTGCTCAAAGTATGGTCAAGCTCAACATGGCCCAGAATTGCCACTTGTGTCTCATCATTTGTTACTGGTGGTTCGATTTGCCGATTTTGATCTACTATAGATCCAGTTGCGCGAAATTTTGCAAATAATTCGAAAACATAGTGTCGCGACATATTCTATCCATGTTGTTGATTGAACAGTTCAGCGGCTCTCGCAGCACAACGTCTATCTTCATAGTACAGTTCAATCAACTCAACCTTTTCTGCAGTTGTGAAAACTAATGTAGATATCACTTTTAATATAAAAATGAGAAATAGAAACAGCATTTTTAACCAATACTCAATTGTAAGAGTCCTCTTATTAGAGAATATCTGAANAAATTAAAAGAAAAGTAGCGTTGGAAATAAATGAAAGATTTCCAAATACATTCCAATTGAGCAGTGGCGTACAACAATTTGTTGCTATTAACAATATTGGAAAAGTTAATTATCGGAAAGAACTCTTTCAAATACGTCCAAATAAAAAAAATGTACATCATTGTTTGGAGAATTCCAAGATCTTTCAAACGATGTGCGACTCGTCCCATATTCTCTATTGAAATTCCAAGGGTTATTCACCCCTCTACTCAGGGGTTGAAGTTACAACACTGTAAATGGGTAAGAAAACTGTCCCCCTCCCAATAAAAATCGACCTGTCTGAGAGGATTCGCAAGATTAGCATCTAAAACATCCATGTCAAGTTTTCGATGGTCCACCCTGTATGTACCAACTTACATTCGAATATGGTTTGAAGTTTGTATTGAATTTGATCAGTTTTGAAGTTGGAAATCTGAAGTTTTGGGTTAATAAAAAAATATGGTAACTATTTGTTTAAAACGGTCTGTCATGAAACTTAATCTGGCAAACCAAATCTACGAGGGCGAAGCCTTGGGCAACAACTAGTATTTTATATTTTTGTTACTATATTAATATTCAGATAGTTCAAAAAATGAGTGAAAAAAACATTAAAAGTGACTTGAGTATTAGATTCAACACAGGAGCCTTCACATTCGAGTCCAACATTCTGACAACTACACAATAACACTAATCGATTTGGCATAATTCAGTTTGAGTTTTGATTACTCCCATTTTGTTATCACACATAACAATTTTCTGGTGAGATATACCCAATTTCACTTCCCGAATTCAGGTTCATTCCTGTTTTTTCGTAAGAAACCATATGTCTCAAAACCATAGTTAGGCACCATATATAACGGATAAATTTTCTACATTATTAGCCATTTTCAAGAAAAACCCTGGAACACGTCGAATTATGTATTCGTAAAGACACTCTGTTACACAAAAAAATACCCCTCCTTCACTCCGCTCAACGTGACAGTCATCCCTCCAATTTTTTTAAATGCAAAAGGGGGTCAAGTGATACCTCATTTTGAAGAGTATTCAATTTTCTATCCAGCCATATCTTTATTTTTCAATTTCGTGCATGCGTCATGCTGAAACAAAAAGTTCAAAGTGATGAAAGGTATCACTAGGTATTCTATTGAATCCGTCCGCTGTACAATATGTTTGTTGTACAATATGTTTGTTTTTACCAACCGTTGTTTCGCAGACACCTGGTTTCCAGGTTTCCTTCATTTAAGAAAGAAAATATTGTTTTCCGACGAGTCAACTTTTTTTTAATGGAATCGTCAACAGACAGAACTGTCGATATTGGAACCGAGAAAATCCCCATTGGATGATGAATGCCTACACTCAATATCCCAGAAAAGTAAATGTTTGGGTAGAAATTATAAATAATCGCATAATTGGTCAATATTTTTGAACGAAACATCAACCGGTGAACGTTACTTGGAGTTTTTGACTATTTTTTCAGTTCCAATGATGAAAAGACTTTTTCCAGATAATGATAATCCGAATCAAATAGATAAAGTATATGGTATCAGCAAGATATTGCTCCACCACATTTGGCAGCTGACGTAGACTAGGTGTCATAGAGTGGCCAGCCTGTTCTCCCGACATGACACCCCATGACTACTCTTTGTGGGGTTACCTAAAATCCAAAGTATACTCCAATAGACCAAACAATATTGAAAGTTCGCAAATCAGAATTAGAGAAGAAATAGAACGTATCACTTTTAGCAACCCCGTTATCATTGTCAAGAAATAAATGGCTGTCAGTTTGAACATTCGATCTGAAGACTTCCATCAGTTGCACATTGATTGCTACCCCTTTAATGAATTATTGTTTTTTTTTTGATGCAGGCATGAAATTGAAAAATGAAGATATGGCTGTACAGAAAATTGGATACCCTTCAAAATGAGGTATCACTTGAGCCACTTTTGCATTTGAAAAATTGAGTGGGGGTGGCTGTCACGTTGAGGAGAGTGAAGGAGGGAAGATTTTATTATGTCACAGAGTGTCTTTTCGAATACCTACATAATTCGACGTGTTTCTGGGTTTTTCTTGAAAATGGCTAATAATGTAGAAAATGGATGTATCCGTTACATATGGTGCTCACTCTGTATATTTGAGTTCACTAAATTGGAAATTTTCCAGGCTTACTTGCCATTGAATGTTCAGAAACACAACTGAAACACTATTCATAGCGGAATTTATACCTGAAAAATTTTATTTTGGAAAAGTTCCAGGCTGGTCATCGAGTTTCATTAAAATTTGTTATCTACTACAAAAATTTTGGAAATTACTTTCATCTTCGTCTCATAAAATAATTCACATTGAATTTTCGTTTGTTGTGTTTCATAATACGAAATACATTGACAGTATCTTCAATAAATCAGTGAAAAAAATATCGAACAACTGAAATACGAATTGAAATATTGAAATAGAGTCATACCCTCATTCAATACTGAATGTAGTCGTTGACATGAAAACACGATTCCCGCTGTTCAGAGAAATTATCTTCAAGGTGTTTGGTGGTGATGCCGGATGAAGTTTTGAAATAAATTCCTCTCGTATTCCATCATGTGGGCAGGTTGATGGGTGTTTCATATTGGTAATGATATGACTAAACAAACCTTTCATAATTTGATTAGTATATACTTGTGACACAACTATTACGGAATATGAATAAATTGTTGAAAATCATTGAATTAATGAATCATTTACATAACTGAACTGATGAGATAAATTCGTTCTGCACTTCAAATTATTTCTTGAAAACGAACTTTATTTCGAAGCATTTTCGGAACTATCGATAGAAATGAGAATTTCATTCCTGCTCGGTAGAGTTCCTTGAACTGTTTATTGGCAACAAAAATTCACAAAAATGTATCTATGTTATCGTCGGTCTTAAGGCAAAACCACGAATGTGAAAAATAAACCTTCATAGGTCATTTGTATAACCGCCAATGTGACTTATTTTTAAATTTTATAGTTGGTACCAGTAGAAAATTCAACCCCTTTTTCAGAATGAACAATTTGCACATTCGTGATAATGCTTTGGGACCGACGAATCTGCTGTGCTTTGCTAAAGTGCATATATCTCGGAATTTTTACAAACATAAATTGAAAGGCATACTTTTTTAAGCGAGATTGATTTTTGGGATTTTTGGGCCTTTCACTTCTCCATCTTCACACAATAAATGTGAAAATCTTTCAAAGAAAGGAAGGAAGCAATCAATTTCAAAGAAAAAGTAACTCTATAAAGATGTGTAGATCATGCAAATAAATATCTTTCAGACAGGAATTGAAATAAAAAGGCCCTCTTGAAACTGCTCCTTTCATAAAAACATTGAATTACACGAAAAAAATATAATTTTGTAACAAAGACTTTCATATGAACACCAAAATATGAAAAACAATTTTCTCTATTCAGTTTGTATTCCGAACATTCGTTGTGAAATCATTCACAGTATCGATTTTCTTCAAGGACAAAACACAAGCACTACAGAAAAATCCTTAAGGCGCTGTTAGGGCGGTGCCTGTATGAAAGTAGCGATTCACATTACAGGATTTTATCTGAAATTTATCGTCTTTCTGGAGATCAACAAAGCTACTGCTGCTCAAACTACACATCTTGAATTGACTAACATCAAATAATCATAAATCTAGACAGTATTATTGTCAAATGGGAAGCTCTTTGATGCAAAGAAAATATCTTGAGCAACAGCTCTTCACTTCAAGGTAGCACTTTATATCGAATGAGTAAAAATCTCTACATTGTTTGAGGGTGAAAGGTGTTCAATGAACTTGTTTAGGACCCAATAAAGAATCCGAAGAAGCCAAGTAAAATAATGGCAATATTCTTCCACAGAACCCATATATGTGTTCC
Source organism: Leptinotarsa haldemani (assembly GCA_015342125.1). NCBI lineage: Eukaryota > Metazoa > Arthropoda > Insecta > Coleoptera > Chrysomelidae > Leptinotarsa > Leptinotarsa haldemani. Next base: position 5,694 of record WOGM01000916.1, on the reverse strand, counting down.
CAACTTACCGGACCGAAAAGTAATTATTTCTATCAATGCCCCATCAGATCTAGCTAGATCTAGCCCTAATTCACCCTACTGACGAATAGCCAACAAGTCTTGAACAGGTCTCGAACAGGTATTGATCTGCTTAGCAGGTAACCTGCCTGGTGTGATGACGTCACAGTCTGCCTGAATTAGGGCTAGATCTAGTCCTAATTCAGGGCTAGGGCTAGATCTAGCCCTAATTCAGTAGCGATTCAGTTGCTGGAGATTGGATCCATTTGGAAAAACGTTCTCGGGAAGTTTATCCCATATAATGCTGATCGTAACAAAAAGTACGTAATTGCCGTCCCACTTATCTCATACAACGCTCAGATGGGTTTGCACAGGGGTGTCGTACTGAAATGTAAACTAATTTGATGCCCAATTCTTGAAAAGTGTTTTTTCGCAGATCAGAGGTGAATTGTGCTACGTTGTCATGTAACACTCTCTTCGCAAAGGGTATAATGTTATATGTTTCGGGAAAATATTCAGCACCACAAAAATATAGGATACTGAATCTTGACTCCCAATTTGGGGACCTAGGACGCCTACGGCTACGAGGTCATCCTTTCCTTCTAGGATGATTGCTAACCAAGGTGGGTCCGGTAAAATTGATATTTTGGTTTCCTGGCACAAGTCACATCATCTCAGCTATTTTTGACGATACGCTACATGTTTGGAAATAATACTTCATTTCTTAATGCCATCCATACTTTATAGGTTCCAAAATGCCCTAGATACTAATGGTAATCCAGAATAAAATTCCCCTCTAGCTTTCGGGGCACGCAAAGTAGCATTTTACTTTCACCCTCGCCATATTCATACATAATATCCTGATGTAGGATAAAATTTTGTCTGATTTGGTCATCCGACTTGATCTTATTCCGTATTTCCTGCATCTTGGCGTCCTCTAGTTGGGTTTGTTTTATATTTCTCAAATCAGTTCTGAAATCTAGTGGGAGGCAGAGCGTGGCCATATGGAAACAACGATCTGAAGGGGTTGGTAGCCTGGCACAAACATTATGGAAAGTGCATCGAGTACCATATTTTCCTTCCCCTCACGATGGACGAACTTCATTTCATATTCCTGAAGAGCCAAAGCTCAGCGAGTTATTCTTGGCGACAAGAACCGACAGGAATTTAGATATGTCAAAGTTCTGATGTCAGTAATCGGGGCAATTTCTGTGCCTAAAAAAAAGGTACGTCAGCGTTTTATGACTCATAAAGCTGCAAATACATCATTTTCATTAGAGTGGTATCTTTTCTCTCTGTCCAATAAAAGTCTGCTACCGCATGCCATGACATGTTTTTCTTTATTCACTAGCTAGTGAAGCTCACTGGCAATACCATAATCACTCGCATCTGTGGCTAAGACAAAAGGCAGAGAGGAATGTGAATGATAACGTAAAGTGGCTTCTTGTAATTCTTTTTTCAGGGAATATTACTGGAGTTTTTTTTCTCACCACCAAATCGGTATTTTTAATGCCTCGATCCGTGTTTCGATCACCAAGATCAAACTGTAAACTACAGTAAATTCATTACCACACCAAAGGTTCCGAACAGTGCTTCATACGTACTTTTTTCAGGGACTGAAAATGATCTTCCTGAGCAGTACTCCACACCCAGCGCTGCGTCTTCCTGAGAAGCAATGTAAGAGGCTCGGAGAGCTCGGCAAATCTAGGAGAAAAGAACGATCATAATTGCATAGTCCGAGAAAACGCTGTAGTTCTTGGTATTTTTTGGCAAAGCATAGTCCGCAATTGCTTGGATACGTTCAGGCTCTGGACGCACACTTGTTGAGCTCACTACATTACCCAAAAAACGCATTTTAGTTTGGAAAAAAGCACATTTTGAAATTTTACCTGTCAGTCCTGCTACTTACAACCAGTCTAATACCCTGGAAAGATGATTTAGGTTCAGGTGCTGAGAAAAAGGGTCAGATATAATCAATAGGTCATCGATGTAGGTTACCAGAAATTGGCTGAAATCATCTCCAAAAATATTTCCCATTGCTCTCGTGAATGCAGTCACTACTGTAGAAATTCCAAATGAAATTGACTTGAATTGGTGAGTTTTGGTTTCCACCATGAATCTTGTATACTTTCTGGCAGAGTCGCGCATGGGTATTTGCCAATGAGAATGTGACAAATCAATTTCAGAAAGATATTTCTTACCATTTATCCTTGATATATCATCTATTCTCAGAGGTAATTCCCTATCAGAAACCATCATGGAGTTGAGGTGCCTGGCATCCAGACACACCCTCACATTACCATCTCGTTTGACTGTTGTCATGTAGTCCCACTTCGTATTAGTTCTTCCAATAACTCCCCATTTTTTCATGTGGCAGATTGTTTTCATCACTGCTTCCCTATGAGCCACCGGAATAGAATAAGGGCATACAAAAATTCATTCAACTCAATATTGTGTTCATATAAATTTATCCGATCAGGAACATTTGAAAAAGCTTTTGTATATTCTACTTATAATTTTTTAAAATCCATTTTTTCTTTTTCCGACAAACAACACAATGAAATGATTTCATTAAGATTTTCCTCGTTACACTTATCTGTAGCCTTAGGACTAATAGGAGCGTACCCCTTATTGACCAGTATGGAAATGCTAGGAGGAACGGTACATCTGAACTCAGGATTCAGGGAACCAATGCCTGGGTTTTTGTGGCATTGAATTGAACCTGGTTACTTTGATCCCAATTCGAAATCACTTCTGAATCCCCATCAAGATATTAATTCTCGTGCTGCTGGTGAAGATGTGCACGTGCAGCCGATGTCCAGGAATCCAAATGAAATGACGAGACAAGGGTGCTGTCGTCAGCAAAGCAATATATTGGATTCTTGGTGTTCTCCAATATGTCGTTGATGTACAATAAAAAAAAGTTGAAGACAATATGGATCCCAGGGAAACACCAGCGTTGATGGTGAAATTATTTGAGAAATGTTCATCAACGGGCACTTGCAGGGAATGGTTTTTCAGGGAGCTGAAGAGTCATAAACAAAAATGATCTCACAAACCATAGCATCGAAGTTTGGCCACAAACCTTTATGCCGCACTCGGTCAAAGGCCTTAGGAATATCAAGGCTACCGTATAGTGAATGAAATTGGTGAAATTTCACTTACATAAAACACTGTCATTTCCAGTGATAGACACCCGATGTTTTTTGCCGTAAAACACTTGCCCTACCATCTTTTCAGTACCGAATCTGGATATAAAAACAATCGATTCAATTATGAAAATACGCTCTCATCACAACCTCATCTAAACCTAGGTTGAGGATTTGCAGACCTTCGGAAATACTTATCCATTACATACGGTGCGTGTGTGCTGTCTTGCAGTTTTTGATCATTTATCACGTATTGAAAAGGTTAAGTCCCAAGTAATGAATGTTCTACGATTTGAACAATCGTCAGAAATTGTCACGTTTTGAAGTCTGTTCATCTTTGCTCCTGTGCAAATAAAATGATCTTTTTCTGGATCGGATCATCACGTGTGATGGGAAGTGGATCCTCTACGACAACGTGAGATGTTCAGGACAGTGTTTGAAAATTAATGAGGCACCCAAAGTACTACACAAAGGCGAAAACCTACCAAAAAAGACCAGGTCTGTATGTTAGGCAGCGGCTGGTGATATTCACAATAACTTTCTGCAACTGGGCCAAATCATCACAACAGATTTCTATTGGGAGAAAATTGACGAAATGTACCAGAAATTCTACCACAGCAGCCGGCATTAATCAACGAAAGAGATCTGATCCTACTTCACGACAACGCCAGTCCGCACGTTTCACAAATCATCGTCCGAAAATTGAACGAATTGAGCGTTGAAGTTATGACTCACCCACCTTTCTCCATAGACCTCTTGCTGACTACCATATTTTCTAGCACTTCGATAACTTTCTCACCTGTAGAAACTTCGCCGAACAGGACCAGACAAAAACGGCTTTTTGTCAACTTTACAGATTCTCTAGCACCCAATTTTTAAGCTGACGGAATTATTCGACGTATATTACGTTGGCAAAAATGCACTGATTCAAACAGCGCTGATTTCAATTACATTTAATGAGCATTCATTCTAATATTACCAAAAAAGGCTCATAAAAACGAATAAAAGTTTTGAAACAAAATAATTCTCATTTACATTGCCTATATAGTCTAACCTCATCGTTGACTGATCGTTTATTATGCACGATGATCATACACATTGACAAAACAAAAAAGTGAACGATGGAAAATTATCATCGCTTCAAAGCCTACTTGGAACATATGCCAATGATCCGTTATAGTCTGTATTCATTGTTGGGTAGTTAATGTTATGTAACAGTTATCAGTTGAAATTATCTTTCTCGGTCACTGAAAAATCTTAAGACATTCGCCATATGGTGCGGCGGACCAGAATACATGTAGGTATGTACTCTTAATTCATTTATATACATGGTTTAGTTGAACGGAATCTTATAAATAATACTGTTCGCATTTTGATGTTACCAATGATTTTATTTTTCTCATTGGCTACTCAAGAAAATTGAAAAATCGCTAATCAAATGTAAGTAGGCTACGGAATTTGAACCTTCACCTCATTTTTTGGACAGTCCTCTATGTTTGCGAAGAATAAAAATTCAAAGTCACCTCCACAATTTATTGTCACCCTCAGATGTTAGAACAGTAAAACCCTCAATCAGTACATGTTTCGAACATATATAGATGCATTATCAGCTAATTATATCAAATTCTACAATAAAAAAAAACAATATTACATGGAGAAAAAATATTCTATAATGATGAAAAGGAAATTGTGACATTTTTCCATTGAATAATTGGTCACAATAACATATTAATGGAAATGAAAAAATATATTTTGTTAATTAATACACGACGGAAGTTTATAAAATGATATCTTTTAAAGGTTGAACTATGGGAGGCTTAGAGCCTTTATACCCACTAATTAAACAAAAAACGGTACATGAAAAAGAATTAAAATGAAAGATATCCGAACTGATTTATTCAATTCATTCAATTCAATTCAGGTAATTGGAAATACATTTTTACATTTTGTTTAATATGATTCCTCCAGTGATAGTTTCAGTTAGGCAACTTAATGCCTCTCTCCTGAAAGTTATCTTTTGAAGTATCATATTCCTATTCTGATTGAATGAATTGAATGAGAAAAAAATCAACTGTCAAAAATATATAAAGAGATGAAATCGAGATGACATGGAACAATGACAAGAGATTTGCAAACAGAGAACACAAGAGGAGAAGGACCACCACATACATATCGACATATCGTGTTCTGAGTAGATAGATCCCATACCATCTATGTATGCCCTCTTGTTACTATAATTTGTGAAAGTACTCCTATGTGTTGAATTATGAGATCAATAAAATTGGAAGAACAATTGTTCTTATCAGCAACACCATACGAGACATCTATTACCCAATGAAGGAAAGGTGTCAAACAACTGGAACCGACCACCAAACAACTTTACAATCATACAAATGAAATGAATAAAATAAAGGTTTATGGAAGATCAAGGCAGGATAAGTCAAGATAAAATTGAAAGAATTGAAAAACTTTTAGCAATCAAACTGTACCAGTTCATTTAGATAAGTAATATTAGAGTTATTAAACTAATCAATAAAGTTTATTGTAT
>WOGM01000915.1:0-11005 GCA_015342125.1 Leptinotarsa haldemani | reverse complement strand
ACAAAGACCAAAACGGGATATACAGTATACAATGCTCGGACTGCAACAAATTCTATATCGGCCAAACCAAGAAAAAACTGATCCAAAGGTACAATATGAGCACAAAAAGGCATACATAAATCCATTCTTATATAAATCAAACCTCGCAACACACGCCATACAAAACAAACATAATTTCTCCCCCACCAGAGAACATAAAACTCATAAAACAAGTCAACAAGGGAAATCGCATGGACATTTGGGAAAATTTAAACATCCATAAATTTAACAGTCATAAATTAGTTAATGAGGAACAAGTACAAATCAAAACACAGCAAGACCTCACATTCAACACATTAAACAAAACCATACACACTCCTAGAGAAGATCTAACACAGAGAATAGTACCTGAAGCAGTACAAATACAGGCAAATTTACCTAGAGTACCTGAAATAACTGAGTTGAGACGTTCAAATCGTATAAAGAGCCAGATGACAGTTCAGTATGAAGAGAGCCAAGAAGATGACAGTACGACTAGCTGTCGAAAGCGCTCGCAAATAATTAATAGAAGATATAAAGAAAAGGAAAATAAGTTGCATCATTCAAAAAAAAAATTATTTTCAATATTATAAATTTATTAAATTATGTTGTATTAAGGATATTGTATATTTTATTCTTGACCTGATCCAAGAATTCTCAACAACAAGAAAGCTTACAGCTCCCCTTTGAGGTCCATGCTTGTGAACTAACAGGTAAATTTAAGTTAAATATCGTTTTAATAGTATTGACTTTTAATAGGTATTTTTTATTTATATTTTACATCCATTTATCTATTGCGTTGACAAATTGAAATCATTGGACATGTATTATTTTAAATAACCCATTGCAATATGTATTTTGTAAGTCTTCTTTTAGAATTGCATATTTTCTCTTTGAAAAATGTGGGAGTACGTTGACGAATCCGATAACCATCGGATTAAATAACAGAACTTTATAGATGCTTTTCAGGTAAGATGAAATTGATAAATATAGGGAAAATCTGTATATATACTAGAATTTCATTTCCAAACAATTTTAATGGAAGGAAAAAATCACATCGTTCAGTAACCTCTGCAGAGAAAAATAAAGTTAATAAATGTTACCTCACCTTTGAGGGGCTCTAGATGAAGAACCAGAAGCTAATTGGCCCAGATATTGTCTGAAAATAGATAAACTTTTATTCTCTTATTCACTTTACAAAAAAAAAATCGTTATTGGTGTGGTCTGCACTATGAGAAATGTTCCTGTTTGAGGGGATTTGTGGCTCACATTCGTTATGTAATTGAATCAGATATAATTCACAGGATATCAAGGTATCATAGTATTGCAAATCATGCCCGAAAAAAAATAAGGGCGGCCGACTACCGATTTCGACGGAACTTCGGCGAAATTTCCACTGCATTCGATAACGATATATAAACGATAGCCTCGAGCATATCGAGACAGTAAAGTGGACGTTACAGTGCGGTACTCGAAGTGATCTAGTGAGGCGATAGACATTCAAATAATAGTTGAAGTTTAGTTGAAGTGTTTGTTGTATTTAAAGTGAAATAAAGTTAAGTTTTATTATTCAGTGTAGTCAATTATTGGGCAACCCATGGGGAAAAACGTAACGTTACCAATACACTGTACCGTTACTTGATGAAAATGAATAGCAGTTTCCATGATAATGAAGGCGCGTTTCGCTACACAGTGGCTTCCTCAGTAACTCATACCATGTAGCTACCTCAGCTGTTATTTGTCAAAAGATACGATTAGTTGTGAACTCTGTAGAGTACGAATCTGTTATAATATAAGGTGTTTCATTACAAGTCGAGTAACTCTCAGTATATATGACAGAAAAATTAGGAAACTGAAGGAGTCAAGAAGGATATTAAAAAAGTAATCACCGGATAGTTCTTTAGCAAAATTAAATAACCCAACGGGCAAAAAACTCATGAAGTGATTGCTAATGGAAGTGAATGCAAGCAAACATTTTTTTGTTAGACATTCTATCCATTTGAAAGATGAATAACTATTCACCTCCATTAAAAACTAGCTCCTCGCTGTCGCACCCAACGAAGCGGCAATTCATTACAATATTTTGTCTGCAGTTCAACGTCCGTCACTAATTTTATCTTAATTGTTACTGTCGAGCGCAACTCTTGTATACAGTAATAATCATAATCATTCCGATTACTCAAACATGAAAGCTTCATTAGGTATCATAAAAACTATAAATTAAAAAAATATGAATGTCACGGTCTTGGACGTCGTTACTGACACCACCATTAGAATGGCGCGAACGGGTTATTATCAATACACGATTTCACTTGGAAATGGTCGGTTTTGGAGCGAAGCACGCCAGTTTGATTGTGAGGTAGGAAGGAAATTATATATAAAACGAAACTAATTTGTGAATAAATTTTGAAAGCTTTCAAACCATTTCTATAGAGACTGGCGGAATAGATTATAGTAATAATAACGTCAATTTTGAAAATATTATATTTTTTTCTATAATCCAAGCATTGAAAGATATTCCAGATTGATAAGTTCAAGTACTATATATAAGAGTCAAAATTCCGGATAATTGGTGTATAATGGTGGATTTCCACTAAACGGATGAAACCACAACAAAACAGCAACGGTGTCGAATTCAACAAAACAAAAACTTGAGTTGTCGAAATGAGAAACAATTATGCGAGTGACGGTTTTTGTCAACAATGAAATGTCCCGTCGGCAGGCGTTAATAATATCAACAGGTGTTTTACCTGTGTTTTTGTAAACTGAGTGTTCATCTGTGGTGGGTATAAATTTCGATTATCGGCACTAGGCAGGCTATTTTTATTGATTTGTCGTATTGTTCATTTCAACAAGAATGAGCAAAAAAAAGCGATAGACAATAGTTGAAGAATGCAGCACTCGGGCTAGTTCTTGTCTGTCTGAAAACGAAAGCAAGTCCGTTTATTGGAAATTCGGCTAAAGATTTGCTTAAATAACGCTTCAGGTTTATATTTGTTCAATACGAGATATGAAAACGATCTGCTTTATGAAATAAATTAAACAATTCGTGATATTCTAGGTGAAGGAAGAGAAGGGAAGAGAGAAACACATTTTCGTTCAAAGAAACAGTAATATTCTGTTGATGAAGTTGAATCATCTGTATATTACAGAAAATTAATGAAAATAGTATAACACAAATATAATAAAGAATACCTACATCCCACAATATCAATATGAAAGTGAAATAGTTGAATTTACAGATCAACGACAGTTATACTGAAATTTATACCTACTATTTTCACATATTCTCATCATGGAATTCGTCCAATAACTGATAACTTATTATTTAAAGCCTCCCAGAACTCCAGAATCGAATATGTATAGAAGCATTAGGTCGATGATTGTCAATATCGAATGAATTTTTGAAGGCATCGAAATCACCATATAAGAGAGATCAATAATTCAGTTATTAGACTGACTGTTATTAACATCATCACATTTATATTTTGGTCTCATCGCATATAAAGATACATTCAAAAGTTTTTGATTTAAATGTTAGAAAAACAAGTTTTTGGCATAATTCAATATCAGGGGCGGTATCAGTTAGGAATGTAGTTGTTTTCTGTCAGGTATTAGTTGGGCGAGGGATATGTTGAATTCATTCAAGATATGGTCAACTCAAGTCTTCCCTGATTAGTGTAAAGTATTTTATAGATACACCGAATTGATATTTTAGCTAGCGATTTGGAAGGCAACAGGATTCAAAAGCCTCTCAAGACGAATACAGCTACATAGTGTAATATTTCAAACTAGTAAGAATTTGCGTATAGGTTGTTTATAGTAATGAAAGAAAGAATATATCTACATGGAAAAAGATTCAGATATAATACTATAGTAATGTTAATTATTGTATATTAGTAATTAAGTAAAATAATATAAAGAAGTGAAATTTTGAAAACATGATTTTCGTTAATAAATTCAATCACTACAATTGATATTAATATCAGAATACATATCACTGTCGATCCATATTGGATTCATAAAGGTAGCAAAACGAATATGTCAATTTTCAAACTTAATTTTTCAACTGTTGGGATGTTAGCAAATTTTTTTTCATCATTACTAATTTACTGTTCTCTTCAAGTTTGGTGATGTATTAGGTCCTCTTGTTGTACTCTTGATTTTCCATCATGCCAAAGAGATTTGTATCATATTTGTAATATTTTCAATTTTATACGTTCATATAATATGTTTTACGTAGGTCAAACTGGAAGAACCTTCAAAGCCCGCATAAAATAACATAGAAAGAGTTTCCAGAATGATGGAAAACTGAATTCAACATATGCTGCCCATTTCCTTACAGACAGACATGCTATCAATCCTGAATTCTCAACTCTTCATTTTTAGAAGAAAAATTTGAAATTTGAGCTTTTGGGAAATATGGAAATCACCAAGTACAAAAATTCCCAACAACTAATGAACGATCAAATTGAGTTGAATAGCTCCACGTTACTCAATATTTTCTTACCAGATAATGTTTTGTCGCCGTTGGATGATTATTTTGTAATATTTATCGATTTATTGACCTACTAATGGAATCGTTCGATACTTGATGAAAACCCATAACGTAGTCAAGAAAAACTTCATTGTGAGATGAACAAGTGTTTCGCTTTACAATAATTTCTTCAGGCGTGTCTTTACACGCCTTCACATGCTTTTTCTACAATGAAAATCAAAATAAATACCATTAGTGAGTTTTGACCTAATATTTTTTCAATGACAAAACACAAGCATTGCAGAAAAAGCCTCAAGGCGCTATAAGCGCCTGCCTGTGAAAGTAGCGATTCACATTGTATTTGAATCCACTTGGAAAAACTTTCTCAGAAAGTATATTCCAAATAAAAGTGTTTTTGAACAGTACTGAGTTGAACCTCAAAACGATGAGCAGCCACAGTGCGTCGCATATTTTTGATATGTACCGCTCTTAGTGGAATCAAGATCCTTGAAGCTTCCCGTAAAAGTATCTATAGAAGAGAGACAAATCTCCAACTATTTTTCGATGTTTCCAACTATCAAGATTGCAAGTGATGTTCGGGTCTCCAGTCAGTCTAGTCCAGTCAGCTGGATGGAATCCAGCAGCTTCAGGGTATGCTTAGGAGCTAAGCTCCATACATAAGAACAATACTCCAAAGAAGGTCTGATTTGAGCTGTATAAAGCATCAAAACTTGCTGAGGTGTGTACAGTTTTCTGATTCGGAACAGTCGTATCCATTTTAACCCCCAACAAACTTATCGAAGCAGAAAGCGGAATCTTTTTGGAAAAAACTGACGCCTGTGTTTTTAGGGCATTGAATTGAACCTGGTTACTGTTGTTGTAAAAAGTGGATTGTAGACAATATGGATCCCTGGAAAACATTAGCGTTGATGGTAAAAGTATTCGAAAGATATCCATCGACGACCACTTGCAGGGAACAATTCTTTCAGGAAGCTGGAGAGTCAGCCATACACAAAAATGATTCAACAAGCCATATCATCAAAGCTTGCCCAGCAAACCCCCATGCCACACACGAGCATATGCCTTCGAAATATCAAGCGCAACATATCTTGATTCTCCACGTTCCTCGATTACGTTATTCCAAATATGGGTGGCATACGATAGAAGGTCGCTTGTTGATATTTCTTTCCGAAAGCCATCTTGATGACCGCTCAAGATGTTAAAGCCTTCCAAATATTTAAGATATCGAAGTTTACAGGTTTCCCCATGATTTTCGATGTCACTGATAGCAAAGCGACTGGTCTATAGTTATTTGAAAGATTTTTGCTTGCCATTTTCGGGATTGAATTGAACGCGAGCAATCTTCCGAGGAGGAAAATCCCTTCCTTGTAAGGCTGCACCTATATTGAATCCGTATTTCTCCCGACCCGACTTTCGTTCCGGACGGAGTGGTATAATAAAATTGATAAAGAGTTTTTGATAATTCTTGTGAGGAATGAGCCTCGCTTGTGGGACCAGCGAAACAAGGATTACCATAATAGTGGGAGGTTATTGGGTAACTGACTGGTTAAAGGGCTGATGCATGCTCTGAAGTTTGACCGGCCAGTTATGTCGTTTTTTATGCCTTCAAGAATATAGTTAAACGTTTCCATAGTCATACGATGGTAGTCCTTAAATTTATCCGGGTAGTTTCATATAAGTAGGGAATTTTTGGAAAATTCCCCGTCAGATTTATCTTCATTAAACTGATGCACCCATACCTTTTTCCTACGTCTCCTATTAAGGAGAAAATTCTTTTCTTATTCAATCCACCACAAAAAATCATCTTCAGAGTCATTCATAATTACCCCCAAAACACAACTTTATCTGTTAACCTATCGGGTCGAGCCGAGTCCAGTGTAGGCAGTTACAACGGACTGCATCGGATCGCAGGACGTCCAATGGTCGGACTATACATCGGGTCGGGAGAAATACGGATTCAATATATGTAGGCGCAACCTAAGACAGATTGAAAAGTCTGCAAAATATTGGTGTGATACAGGTTTGATACATGTTTAAATTATCATTTCGGTATTTCCCTAAGACACTTAACGTACTGTTTTTCGGCATAACATTCATATCTGTAACTGTGTTTTAGAATTCCTAGATATAATAAATGAAATGAATTAGTAAATGAGCGTTTGATGATCCTCCCCACACTCTCCCATACAATCTCACTCGCATCTCCTCGCATGCACAAATAACGACGATTATACAACGTTTTTGTTCCGGAATCTCTGCGGTTGTGTTGTTCAATTCCGGTGTAGAAATTAATTTCGCTTTCTTGCGCGCGAGGAACGCTTGATTGTTCGGTTCGAAGGTAGGCGATATTTCACGTAGCCCTTAAAGGATATTAATGCGAAACAATATGTACTAATTGTGGTTTGTGTCGGGTCACGCGATATCTGAGGCGCCCTCGGTCTAGGCTCAGGCCATCGCTCGAAGATCATGAATTATGGAATTCAATTCTGTGCGAACCGTAGAGAACAGTGGCGGAGGAATCTATCAAAGATTGCCAAGAGATTATTGAGAAAATCTGATTTTACCTCAATTCCAAAGGTACCTATAAATAACTATAATCAGTTAAAACTTGCAGAAGCATAACGAAATGTGTCATATTGAAATATGTTGAAATTTACCAGAATCATAAACTTATGTGATCTGAACGTCATTACGTACATATTTAACTGCTTTGTTTTTTACTGTTATTTGGATGTATAACCTTTTATATTCTGAAAGATAAATAACACTGAAAGCGGTTTTGGATAAAAATGCTCTCAATGAAGTTGGTAAAAACATTTACCAACACATACATATTCAACGCCCAAACATTTATTTTAACACCTTGACACGTGTTTCGATCACCAAGTGATCATTTTCAAGATCAAACTGATCCTCCTCTTGAAGATGATCACTTGGTGATCGAAACACGTGTTAAGGTGTTGGATTTACTAGGGTGGGTCAAAAAAATCGGATATTTTTTCACTTCATACCCTGAAAAATAGGTTGGTAGACACCTAAAAGAAATTCTTCTCAATTCTCATATATCCATAGAAAATTCAATTTTATACAGAGAAAGTCTCCTTCAATTTTTTTTGTAAACCATCCTTGCAAAAGTGGAAGTTGAAATTTGATTATTTTCAGGCAGATTTCTTTTTTCTTGTGAATTTTATAACTTGTTAACAAAAATTTATTGTGATACTCTCATCTCCTGGTTTTGTAGTTTTGTAGGAAATTCACTGCTCCACAAAAATGGTTTCTTATTTGTTTGAAGGTGATTGACAATGTTTCATGATGAATTTCAGTAGTTGGTCTTCCATTGCCTACTATATAAATTGATTTGAATTCCCTAAAACAACTAAAAAAGAAGTCGTTAGTCGTTACTTTCACGAAAGAAACTCAAGTTTGTATGAATTTTCCTGAAACTCATAATTTAAATTGAAATTGTTTGAATTATTATTCAAAAACTGTTAAAATCAATGTGCATTGAAGTTTGACGATGTTAATCTTTCAAACGGTTAATTCAATCGAATAATCATAAGATACCTTTTCTGTAGAGCAGTGAATTTCCTACAAAACCATGAGAGTATCATAATAAATTTTTGGTAACGAGTTATAAAATTCATGAGAAAAAATAAATCTGCTTGAAAATAATCAAAAGTTAACTCTTAATAGCTTTTGAACGGTGAGGTTTACAAAAAAATTATAGAATTTTTTTGTAGAGAATTCAAATTTCTTTGAATATATGAGATGAACTATTTCTTCCAAATAGGTACCAGGATATAATTTTTTTTCTAGTAATGTGCCTACCAATCTATTTTTTAGAGTATAAAGTGAAAAACATTGAATTTTTTTTTACCCACCCCAGTATTTACAATACACCTTGTTCCTAAGAAAGGTTAATGTAGTCAAGCTGCTGGAAAATAATTCCGTGAAAATGAAAAAATAAAACACCTACGCCGACAAAACATAAGCTAGTTTGGACTTCAGACCAATAGGTGGATTCACTTTTCCATCTTATACAAACAGATATGTTCTACATCAATCACTGTCTGCATTACATTAAATAAATTCTGAAGATACTGCTTTCCTGCGATCATATAGATACTTACAGTCGAGCCCCGATACAGGTATTAGTCGGTGTGTCAATCTACCGGTCGGTGTCGTAGTTAGCTGCAAAAAGCATGTGATAACAGCTGTGATATTTGTGTAAGCGTCGCGTATATCTATTAAATGCTTTCCTAGTAGAGTATGAAGATTTCTCCTCCTACTCCTCCTTTATTATTTATTATTTATTAAAAAGGAGATACTCTTGCATGTTTCGCTTGCGTTTACGCAGTAATTGGTTTTTCACAGTTTATCTTCGATTAAGGACCGCCTGCTCGGTACTGATGATAAATAGCTGTCTGATTGTATCTAATAGCTCGAATTGTGAATAATCGGAATAGTACTAATCATGACATTGTTGAAATGAATGGAAAATAAGTATCAGACTAGCACTCATAGGAAAGTGAGCAAACCGCAGACAGGTGTTTCTGACTAATTAGCCTTCGTCAGTGCAATACAAACAAGTGATTGTGAAAAAGGGTTAAAACAAACGTGCAACCATATACATTACCAGGAGACATATGGGGATTTGTGGTATCGTAAGAAGACGTTGTAATTCCAAGGACCAAAGTATTGGGGGTTGTTCTTTTAATCACAAGGTCTTTCCGTTGGAAAAAAAACCAGTCAAACATATAATACTAATACGATAAGTATGATCATTATATCCATTCCTATTAACAATTCTCATTTTTTCCCAGGAAGTCCTAATGATACGTTCAAACGTGCCATATTCTCAAATAAATCAAAAAATAAATATTCTCTGTTCTTTTAGTAATATGATTGAATGACTTGTTTTTTCAACAAGAATTATTTCACATATTTACCGTGAATCCTACCTACAAAAGTTGATAAAGAAAACGTGACGCCCTCAACGGAGCATGTGAAAGTGCGGATTCACATAGCAAGCACTTAGCAGGGATATTTACTTTCCTCGAATAATTACGTACTGTCTGTCGAAGCAAACGGGAGTATTAATTAAGTTTAAAGTTAAACGCTCATTTTCGTAATCAGCAACTTGTAGTCCCGAGCGAATGAACAGCGTTCGAGTGAAGGCAGAAAATGTAAATATGCATACAGAATTAAAACATTTATCATTTTAGGTTGTTTTAAAAGTTTCGAGGAAACAGGGGGAGAAAATACGAGGTGATCCATTGGAAATTGAAAGGTTTAGTGTCAGGAGATGTTGATATTCCTATATTTTGAACTAACACACCTTCATTAGTGAAATCAAGGTTACAGAAACAAATTTTTAAGGGATACGGCTTTTTGTTAGAGAAAACGAATATTTCATGAAACATTTTCGTAAAACTAGAAAGAAGAAGCATTGAAACAGGTCAAACTTTCCAACAGCATACTCACAAAGGCACCAACCAAGTACCATGGTTATCAAAAATAAGAACTAACTAACTAACTCTAACTATCAGTTTCCTTTCTTCTAGAAATGAACGGAACCAGTCCTCAATTTTTCCACGTCTACCGAGTGCATACATTTTTGTCAGGATGAAATTGAAGTTAAAAGTATCGAAGGCTTGGGATGAGTCGAAAAACAATCCAAAGACCAACGCACCTGCCTCCATCTTATCGTGTATCAGCTGAATCAAATCTCCAGGAGCAGTTTCAGTAGAATATCCTTCTCTGAAACCCTGTTGGTTTGTGCTGAATATACTGAACTTTTTTATGTATTGGTTCAGCCTATGTGCCATCCCTTTCTCCAATACCTTTGGCAGTATACTCAATAATGCAACAGGCCTATAGTTGAGTAAGAAATGTCTGTCATTTTTTTGTAGATAGGTGATACTAAGGATATTTTCAACCGACTTGGAAATTGACCCAGTTCAACTGATTTATTCAAAGTATACGCCAAATATGGTGCAATTTCTGTAACACACTTTTTTATTGGGTAAACTGGAATATCATCTATTCCAGTAGAATTTTTATTCTTTAGGTTTTTTATTATAACTTCTATTTCTGACGACAGAAAAGGCTGAAAACAAAGTGAATTCATTTTTGTTATAGATGATGTTGTGCAGTTAATTGAGAGACCGTTACTGAAATTTGCTTTGAGTTGTTCATCTACTACCATCACGAAAAATTTACCAAATATATTTGCAAGTTCCTGATTATCCGAGATTCGTTGACCATTATGATCAATCTCCATGTCGTTTTGTAAATCTTTCTTATTCAGACGTGTATTAACAATATTCCAGATCGTCTTATTTTTATTACTCGATTCCTCTATGAGATTCTTATAGTGATTCTGCTTCGCTGTTTTTACATTTTGGTTATATAATTTTTTCAATCGTTTATATTCATCATTAAGAGCGGCATTGTTTTACGCAATATAAACAAAATTTCTAAACCTTT
>WOGM01000914.1:0-10989 GCA_015342125.1 Leptinotarsa haldemani | reverse complement strand
ATAAGTCCCGGTCCGTCACGGCATCCCGTCCGAATAATTGAATAAAAAACAAACGCAGTCGTACTTTCACGGAGACCAACTGGAGGCTAGCCCCCTCTAACGCTATAATTTCTGCAAGTGAAATTACAAATCGGGACGTATGTCGCTGGTTGGATCGGTCTCGTGGAGCCTGTGTTTTTTAAAGCGATCGGAGGCTTGGCTCCCTTGCAACGTATGGCATTTATTATTTCGGGTCGATAAGTTTATCGTTGATCGTTCATGGGCGGTGCGTTTGAGTTTTGTTGATGCAGGATTCAGTGTGGTACGTACTACGTAGTGAGTGATAGTTTTTTTTTCGGGCATATTATGTTTTTATATTAAAAATTAATGGTGAAGTAATGATACCCATGCATTTTTAGAAAAAAATAATCATAATTATTTGTCAATATCTTGTAATTTATTGCGATGAATATCTTCAAATTTTATGGGGAGGCTAAGCCTTCCTTGCCTCCTACGACGAGCCACCGCTGCCGAACATATTTCCTAATCCAACATCCAACTTATTAATCGTGGTATATTATGCTCATGTATTCGATTATTCGGTTAGCCATGTGAAAATTGTCTCATATTTATTCTTGCAAAAACAGTTTAATAGGCGAATCTTCGGTTCAAATTATAAAGATAGCATCCGCGAAATATTTATAACCGAAATAATTCCGCCAGTTTCGTCGATCTATCTCTTCATCAAGATTTTAGAAAAATATCGTTCTAGAAAAATAGTGCCTTGCACATTTCAGATAGAATTAAATAATTAAGTCTCTTGGGGTAACTTTACAGAAGCTTTTTATGGTATTAATAACTCTGATAAGGGAAAAACGGAATATTAAATTACACCTCGTGTCCTTCTAAACTGAATATTGTCAATATGAATTATGCATTTGCAGTTTTTGGCTGGTGGTTGTTAATCTTACCAAACTCGTGAAACAATATACTATTGCCACATTCTAAGTGCTGCATGACTTATAATACAGACCACCGTAAAATGACATCATTAGTATTTATTCTGCTAATGCAGAATAATGTTTGTTAACGAATTTTTTTCTAAAAATCCTTTAGTCATCTCTTGACCAGTTTTCCCAATATGAAACTTAATATACAATTAAAAAGACAGTTGATCTAAACCAATGCAAGAACAGCAAACTTCCGAGAACCACTCACACCCTTTCCTCCTTGTAGCTCTGGTAGGTCTTGAGACTTTTATTTAATACGTGAGAATAATCAAATATATTCCAAACGTCCCATAAAAACCTCGTTTGGTTTCCGTGTATAGGATTACACATTACTTGTTTCTAGTGATCGCCGTAACATGCCCACATTTGTCGGTAAACTCTTGTACAAATAGCCATATAGTCGCAGCATAGTAAATATTTTGAATCTAGAATTAAGGATTGATTTATGTCCGGCATTATCTAACGTTTGCTTCAAAACAATTTCTATTTGTAAAGCGTAGGTCGACAGTTATTTATGTCGGCGACCACGAGAAAAACTCTTGTTTTATGATAATGTTAATAACGCGCCAGGAAGAAAAAACTCGGTGACAGTACGATCCATTTTTATAAGAAAAGAAACTTAGATAACAGTCGCCATGCACGATTATGTCGATTCAACAAATATAGAAGTGTTTTTTAAGCAGGCTGCTGTTTGGAGCCTGAAACTTGATTATGTTGGGTGTATCATAAAACAGTGCAGGTAATACAATCATACCTGACCTTGAAATATTCATCTTTCTTATGTTAAATTAGATTATGGTATTACAGATCTATATACAACTCCATTCCGAACTTTACCTTGATAAGACTTTTGTTTTAAATTCGGTGTTTCTCCATGTGCTTCTGGTAACAGAGAGGTATGGGTGCATATATTCCTTTCAATGAAGTGACCTTATAGAGATGAGCAGAAGTTGCGAGTGGAAGGTAGTCTCCAAATATCTTGCCTTGCCAAAAGCAACGCCAAAATTCCAATGGCAAAAGTTATTTCATATTTGTCAACACTCACGACAAATCTAACTTTGGAATAAACGGAAGGAAAAAACACATTACTAAAGAATGAGAAAGGAACTTCTTGGCATGCCTCTATCTTTCTGGTAAGTGGGTGGACCATTGGTTGAAATTCCGTCGCCCGCAATTCCATCACTAACAGAAAAAGTGTGTGATTTGAAAGTAACAATAGTGATAGAAAAACAAATTCACTTGGTAAACAGTTTGCCTTCTACTGCACTCACCCCAATGTACAATCTAAGACACCGAAAACATATTTTTTGACAACTCGTTATTAGATAAATATCTGAACAGCTCCTAGTTCTAATAAACTAGGTACATAAAAATGTGCCAATATACTTGTATTATTATTCTGATGTAAACTCTTCAATTTGTTCATTAAAGAAGCGGTTTAAATTTCTTTTCCAACAGTGATTGGTGTTAATCATCACAATCAACACACAATTTTGAATGCTTCAACATCATTAGCGATAATAAATATGGTTTTTAGAAGCAAAGAAGAACAGATGACCTGCCTACATATATCAGTCACCTTTGGATTAATGCATTCAAGATAAACGTAGAATTTTGGACCATTGCGTTTGACATTCCAAACACCTTTGACCTTGTACGGCATGAGTGTACTAGATGTCATGGCTTGTAATATCGACTTCGTTCGGGGCCATAGAACTTTTCTTAAAAATCTCGGATATCTTTGCCATCAGGCCGAGGGACCCATATTGTCACTACAGCTTTTTCTATTTTACATCGATGACTCATTGCATATCTTCGGCGACCAGAGGTTATGAATCTGAAAGAACGTCTGGTAAGAAATCCGTGGTAGATATCGCAGTCATCGTAGTATGCTCATGAAAAACAATACAAATTTATCAAAAGATAGCAGACATAGATGCACCATACATTATGTAATGATTTTTTGAGACTATAGCCATTTACAGTATCTTTGGCTATTATGAAAGATAGGAACTGGGCGATTTATGCATATATGCTATCAAGGAAGAAGAGGGCATTCGTCCATCTAAGACAGTGATGGCTCGAAATTTTACTATTGCCGATTGATGAAGCACTATCATTATTTTACTGAAATGTGAGTTGACACCGTGTTTTGATGGAATAACAAGGAAAAATGCACCAATTCAGTGGTTGGAATTATCACAATTAGATCATGTCTCTTGAATTGGACGACTCATGAGTTTGTAAGATGGAAATCGGCATCTGTGGTGATGATTTACGTTAAAGATAGTATTAACAGTAAAAAATGTTTCAAACAGTAATGAGAATGCCATTGTTAGAATTCCAATTCTGATCAAAATAATCAAAATATTAATTTTTCAAAAAATATCAACTATATTTTTCACATTCATTTAAACAATTAGATGTAAAAACATTTGAGTAGAGCTTTTGATCAGATTTTATTTAATTTTACAACGTACCTTCTCAGACAGTTTGAAAGTTGACATTCAGACTTTATGCTTCTCGGGTTGTTGATGTAGCGTAACTTTGAAATACGCGCTTTTTTATTTGAATATAAATATTAAATTTATTTTATATAGTTGATTTTGCTTTAGTATGGCTTAATTTGTCTAGTAGCTATATTCTGGTAATGGATTGCAGGTTTACCCTATTACATTTTTCTGTAACTGATAGAAACCTCAAACGAATATCCGACAGATCTGAAAATTAGGTAAACCAGTCACCACAGAATTTCAAAACAAAAAGCTCACCCAAGCGCTATCACAACCCATGTAAACCTCCGTGGAAGCATCCCAATAAAGGCAAACATCGCAAAGACAAAATCGAACAAAAAAACATCCGCTGTCCCAGTAACCAGTGTCACAAAACCTTTTTTTATTGTCGCGCATAAACAAGGTGTTCTCAGTCAGATTTATGTAGGCTATCAGCGATTCAAATCTCAGATTTGCCATTGAAGTGTTTTAACTTTCTATATATTTAACAATTAATTTTATGTACGAGCTTGGACGCGTAGTAATTGTATTCAAATGTAATTTACATCTCTCGCGAACGTCGGTCCTCAGGTCCGGCTGCAGGGGTTTATCGTTCCCAGTTGGGAACTCCGTCCAAAGTATCTACAAATGAGATATTTTTGTCACTGACTGAAACCAAGAATAATATTTGCCTGAGCATTGTTTGCTCAGGCAAATATTTATATTGACTTTCCTTTTTTGAAATCCTCGTAGTTCTATCATTTAACTGAACAAAAATAATTTTTTTGGTATCTTCACTAGCCTCAGTTTATTTGGCTTGATATAATCAGTTAAAACCTAAATTCGACTTTCAAATTGGACAACGATGTATTATGGATGGGTCGATAAATGTGAAAAAAATTATATAGATAACGATAGAATCAGGATATTTTCGCCACAAAGTTTGAGTTGAGTTTCAGTCTCAAAAAATATACATTTTAGGGTTATTCGAAGATCCATTTGGTATAGTGGATGGGTCAGATATATTCAAACAAATAAAACAATATTCACGAAGTACTGAATTTTCCTACTACAATACTTTTTATTTACTTTTTTTGGTGGTTATTTCTCATTTTTGCTAGATTATGGTGAATGCAGTATAATCAGTAAAAGTAATTATGTGATGACATTCGAACAACTGTTCCGACATTCGGTTTATTAATTCGAAAACTCACTTAGGTCCAGAAGCAGTACCTTGTCTTTTATCTTGGTCCTGAGTATCCTTGGTCCTTGGTATCTGATTGTTAAGCTGTCTTTTTTCGTATATGATTTCAATAATTTGGTCTTTTTTGGAATTGGATTATAAGTCTGTATTGTGTGGGGATTACACTTTTAGACTTTTGATTACATCTATTTCGAAATATCATTCGACACCTGTGAATTGAGTAGTGAATTCATTGAATTTTTAAATGGAATAATCAATTTCGAAGCGTACAATAATTTTCAGTTCAATAATGTCCCTTCAATTACTTGGATTGGGAACACTTACACAAATATTGCAATTTTTTCAGAAATTTTAGGCATGAAGCGTGTCGTTGAAGTTATGCACCACTTGCGAGAAGCAATATGAAAAAAACGTCTGATATTATGGAAAAATAATGCATGGGTTTTACATCATAATAATGCAACTGCTCACTCGTTATTGCTCGTTCATAATTTTTTTGCCCAAAAACTACAACGTAATCATGCACCAGCCACCGTATTCACCAGATTTGACCCCTCCAATTCATTCATGTTTCCAAGATTGAGGAGACTCATGCAAGGGTGCCGTTTAGCGACGATTGAGGAGATTAAAACCGAAAATCTGAGAGAGCTCAAGGCCATAACAAAAAATGCATATCAGAACTGTTTAGAGGATTGGAAAAACGCTGACACGAGTGAATTAACATATCTGAGAAGGACTACTTTGAAAGCGAAAATAGAAATTGATAATTTTTTAATATTTTTTAAGAAAACTGAAAATGCGCCTCATTTTTTTAACAGACTTCGGTACCAACTAGGTACCAATGCCCACGAAACGTTGATCTAGTTCCACGATTAATTACAATTGGCAATTGTCTGAATTTTGCTAGACTAAGAAACTCATTTACTGGGCCGACAGTCGGCATTGAAAAACATTCGCGAATCGACAGCGAGTGGGCGACGAAAGTGAAACTTCGATCGAACTCAAGGGACAAGGCTGTTCGAACAATGCAAAGATGTGAAAGTGGTGCATGTAGTGTTCGATATTATCAGGTCGAAAAATCGGAAACTTTTACTGCTGTATTATTCATTATGGCGAAATATCGCTTGTTGATTTCGAGGCAAAGATGATTCTTCCAAGGAATTTTCTGTGTTTTCGTTGTATTATAAATATAAGTGGGTTGATGTGACATAAAAATATCACTCACTATAACAAGATCTTTCAAACGCATAACAATATTATGTGGATTTTTTTCTTGGAAATTGTATAATTTGACTTACTTTATGATTAATATGATTTTCTTCAATAACTCGGGAAATCTCGTCATTTTCACTCATATGCTGAATCATTCTAGGTTTTACTTCAATAATGGTCTTTCTGTCTAAAATATTTTCTTTCTCTTGTGCTAGAAATGAAAATTCATCAAAGAATTAGGGTAATATTTAAAAATCAAAATCTAAATAAGTAAATCAAAATAACCAAGTGGAGAACTGCATAGAAGAAAAAAAGATAGGAAGTAATCTAATTGTATTAATCTGAATTGTATTAAAATATACCCAAACATTGAGAAATTATGTGAAAATGTTCATTATAAAACTATACTTTTCAAAATGTAGTAAAGAAGTGCGCCAATAATGATCTGAAGGCCTTCTTTCCTCGAGAAGAAAGAATATTTTCATTTTTAGTGTATACTGAAATCAAAAGTTTTTTTTTAGTGAAATTTAACCAGGAATCTGAAAATGCTCATCTGAACATCTAAGTTTGCAAAAATAAATCCAAAAGCGAAGAAACCAAAAGCAAAAGATCCAAAAATGTTCATATCTCATTAAAAAATTGTTTGGAGATCTTGACTTTCATTTTCTGTTCAGGAGGCTCCTTAAAAAAATTAGAAGAAACTATAAAGGTCATAAGAAGGCACTGTATTTCTTGAAAGTTGATTGTGCATATTTTTTGATGGATTAAATTATTGTGGATACAGGTTTCATCTATATAATGATGCCCGGCCCGAAGTTATCAAGTTTCCTCAACAACGTTTACGATCTCCATAATTCAATTTATCTGTTAATAATCACCGTGTACAACACACAATCTAATCGCAAATCATCCATCCAATTTCAATAACCGCATGTGGCAACATTTATTAACTTTCCCTAATTTTTTCCGGGTAGATGCCAACAATAAAATCTATTATGAACGACTCGCCATCATCATTTGCGTAGTAATAATGTCTTTGTTGCGCAAATGTAACGAATAACACTGCCAATTCGATTGGAAATATAATTATTCTCATTCAAGATGAATGGCAAATATCATTCGGTACGTGACACAATCTGAAAGTTTCAGAATCGTATTGCTTTGTAGAATTCACCTCTCTTTATGAATGTGGGAAGTATTCATAGCTCACTCTCACTTTTTACATTGTTCTTAACACCATTCGTGAAATATCTCCAATTGGAATAGTGAAACATCCATCTTCTCTGGATGCCTTACTTGTGTTCATTTCAAGATGCTGTGGTTTCTTATCTGAAATTTTATTATTTTTCAACAACGTATTGTTCACTGTGGTTCTGGCGTTGAATTTGGGCATTATTATGCCTTGGTCAAAGACGAAACGAACTGGTTTAGGTTTGACGATAGTCGTGTCACGAAGTGTTCTGACGATGCATTAAATCTATTGGAGCCTCTGGAGACACCCTACATTTTGTTTTATAAGAGAAAGGACATTGGTAGATTAAAATCTTCAGATGATGTGGTGCTGCAGGTTTTTCCGGGTTTTCCTGCAGCTGAAAAAGCAAATGCGCCATTGGAATCAAAGAAGCCGCCCCGAAGCGCCAATTAATTTTCATTGTTGTTTTTATTTGTATCGTTGTTTTAATAAATATTGGATGAAGTCTCGAATTACTCTAAAATGCTATCGACTCAGCTCTTACTTAAGGAAGAATTATCTTGCGTACATCGAAAACGAAGTGATAACACCAAAACGATGCTATTTACAAGATGTATGTAATTATTATACCAATAGGTTTCGAAGTAGCTGGATGGAATGGGGTAACGCAATTTAGAAGCCTTCTTGATGAGCCCACCTCAAGTTCTTGAGTATTTGTGGCGATACATTAAAAATGAAATCAATCCCATTCCACTCGACTCACTGAAAAACCAGCGAGGACGCATCATTATTATCGACGTTATACCGCAAGTGATCCAAAATGCAAAACGCCGTTTGAAGATTTACTGAATTATTATAGGGATGTTGGCTGACATTTTCGGCATTGACTTCATCGTTGCAGATCATTTTTATTTGATATCGATTTACCCTTTGAATCTCATGCCGTTAGGCCTTGCAATATGTATGGGGCTGTTCTGTTTTGAATTCACTAACTGAATGAAAAAAAATCTCAACATAATTATGAATAGCTATAACTCACCTCTCGGTGTTTCAAATGGCCCCTCTGTATCCAATTTGGTATATTGGAGAATTCTCTCTACACTTGTCAGCTGTTGAATTACGTCTCCCAGTTGTCGAATTCCAAATTGCAACCAACCTGTTATCATCAAACATTGTGAAATGGCCAGTCCTACCGCACTATCACTTACAGAGGTGATTGCTGTGGAATCAGAAAACAAAGTCAAAAGGCTGACCGTGCTATGAAAATCATTCCGAAAATGAAAAGCAAAATACTGAGAAACCAAGAGAGTCCATAAACCTAAAAGTATGGCAAGAGTTTAACATACTTACCTAAGCTTGTCTTATAAGAACATTGAATTGAAGGAGTTATATTTTTAGGAGTGATCAATTTTTGGGAGAGTTTTTGGCTTTCTACTACTCCATCTTCCTTCCAAAGAAAGGAAGGAAGTAATCAATTTTAAAATAAGTTACTCTATACATGGATGTGTAGATCACGCAAAGAAGCATCTTTCAGACACAAACTGGAAAAAAGCCCTCCTGATACAGCTACTTTCAGATAAACATTGAATTAAACGAAAGAAAAAAAATTCTTTCGAAACAAATACTTTCATATGAACACTGAATTATACAGAATATACTTTCTTTACTTACTTACTTTTCATCTGCAAATATTACTTTATGTGCAGTATTTCATATTTTCAACTCATCTAATGTCAGTATTTCGTCGTTCTATAATATAATTTGGTATCAATAGCAAAAGTTTCAATGTATTTTAGCTTTTATGTTACCCCTTCAAAACTGTTAAGAAACACTTAGTTTTAGGAGTGATGGTATTGCGGAAGAGTCGGACCACTTTAAAAGCTATAGATTTCTATAAAAATGAAGGCTCATTTTCTCATGTATTGTTTGGATAAATATTATCTGTCGGGATGTTTTGGCTAAAAAGCTTCTTCCATCGAATATATGGTAATGGAAAAAAATTTGTGATCGAAAACATTCCAATGAAATAATTTCATTAAAGCTAAAGGAAGCAGTTATAAAGTCAAATCAATATAGTTTTATGAAGAGCATACAAAGCTCACAGAAAAGTGCTATAAAACTGCAAACCAATTTACTTTCATAGGAGAATATGTTTTATAAATTAGCTGTCAAAACGTTTCTGTGATAGTTTTGTCACTATTTTATAACATATTTATAATTTTATTTTATAAGCGTTTCTATGACAAATTTATAAAACACTTTCATTGCCTACAACTGTATCATATTCACGGCTCGTCTAATATAATCAATTAGCATTCTGGAAGTAATTATAAAACACCAACAAAATGAAACTGTTGCAGCACCATGAAATTAAAAAAAAATGATGGTTGGGAAACGTAGTTCGATCCTGTATTTCGTGACAGGAGAAGTAACTGAGTGGAAACTTAATTATGAGTTTGGTTTCAACGCCTATTTTTTAGAAAATATCTCAAACACTCCATCTAGACGCTTCAATGAGCTGAGGTTGTGGAAAGTAAAATTTTAAGTGTACTTTCCACGGTTGTGAATGGGTTTTGAAAAATTGTGATTCAATCTATATGTCTAAAATGAAATATTTTTATTTTATACATAAATAACAATGTAGAACTCTGATACTCAACAACTCCGTTCATTCCTTCAGATTCTAACATATAATGTTCTTTTTAATACATACTAATTATATTGTTATAATTATTCGAGTCTGATTGTACGAAATGAAATCGTTTACTGGTAAATATAGATCTACTACTGTGATCAGTCGAAAACATCAACAGTGTTTTCTAATATAAATAATAATTCACCCTCTGAAAAAACAAGTTTCTATGAATTTTGATTTCAAATATCTCTCAGCTCCCAAATATTCATTCATAACAAGTATATAGTTTTCACCAAAAAATAATCTCACTTCTTTGTCAATTTTGCAGCTTCACACTTTTCAGGATTAGCAATTATACGTTAGCACTTTCTCTTTGACTGGTATGTCCAATGAAATCCAAGAAATGGCAATACAAATCGAGCTTACAAAAATACTATCTGGTAACTGTTCGACATAAGACAGTTACTATACTCTAAACGAAGCTGAAATTGTGAAAAACGAATAATTAATTTCTTAAACAACTTTTTACGCAATTTACAAATGATTCATGAATATTCCACAAAAAATTATAGACATAATAACTAATCGATGATATAGATGATAAATAGATAATTAATCGAAGTTTCGCACAGAATTTTGAAAATGATAACAATATTACCATAAAAAAATAATATAACGTCACAGAACGTGTAACTCTTCTTCATACTCGATTAGATTCATATCTCAATGAAACTATTATTGTGATTGTTTTATACCAGAAATATATAATATATTATACCAAATACTGCTCAGAATCATCAAAATGTCTTGTTTTTAGTCAACAGTGAGATCGCCCGGCACCCAAATTGAACAGAGCTTTATCATATTCAAATGCTCATGCAATATGAAGCCAACACATGTTTTTGATACCTTTAAAACATCACTTAACTCACGCCACTTCACTTCTCGATCATTCAAAAAGATTTTGTGGATTTTTTTATCTTTCCTTGTGTTACTGACTCATTTGGAGGACCACCGTGTCTCTACGATCACATTTGGAGTCAGCAAAGCAACGTTTAATTGTTGTTTCTGAAGAAGCGAAGTCCTTATAACACTTTTCAAGCCATTGCTCTAGTTGAACGGTACTTTTTCCCATCAAGAATCAGTTTAAATTTGAAAAACGATTTTTTTCAATCCATTGTTTTGAAAATAACAAACGAACTTATGAGTAGAATATCATGAAATTTCAACAGCTTTCTTTTGGAGGTTTTTACTAATTGTAAAAG
>WOGM01000913.1:0-11006 GCA_015342125.1 Leptinotarsa haldemani | reverse complement strand
TGCCTACATGCACGAGAGAAACCAAGACCACACGCAGTAAAATACTTGGATTACAAATTTTTCAAAAAATATGATGGAATAAAATTTATTACTTCTTTGAGACCAGGAAGAAAGCCAGGTGATCCTGTGGTTACAGATTTGCGGGCTGTTCAATATTTCCCAAGTGGAGAGATCATTTATAAATTACGGCACCCTGACGAATATAAAAAGTTAGAATTTCGGCAGAGTCGAAAGCATAATCCGGTTGCTTTTTCCGAATTGCCGCCCCTATATACTAAAGCAACTCCTATAAAAAAGCAAAAATGGGATCACCTACAACAACTTGAAAGCAGCATTTCCAAGGATTATCACTCATTTTATGATAATCTTCCATTTGAACAATCAATATTTGTAATTTTTAATTTGTTTTTTTACAATAGATTACATAATATTATTTAATTTTGATATTTTTGAATAAATTGAAATACTTTTTTAACATAAGAGATCCATAGTTTTAATATGTAGGAGAATACGTCGTAACTCATATCTGATAAAAAATAATATAGAAAAAAGTTGTAAGTCCATTAAAAATATCTTGATAATATAATTTCAAAACTTCCGTTTTTCAAATAACCTCTAAGACTATTTTGAATTCATGAAATGAAGTAAAGAAATACTTAGTAATCAATTGCAGGGTGTACTAAGTTTTAAGTGTCTCCTGTAAAATTTTCTGTATAGGACTTAAGATATTTGCCGATTGAGCCGACGATTGTTGATGAAAATTCGGAGGAAAAAGTGAAAGTTACTTTTATTGTCTCACAGACGGTACGTTACCAGATGGGTTCTAAAATTTGACGTTACCACTTAAGGGTTAAACAAGTTCAGTGTAAACCTTCGAGCTGAACGTATCTCATGTTTATGAAAATAATGCATTTCGATATCGTTTTCAATAATTAATATTTCGAAACTAAGTGTGAAAAAGTAATAACCGAGATAAATAACATTAGATATTCGCGTTTAAAATGAGTGATTTAAATAAATATTTGGAAGCTCAAAGTTCCCCAATTAACTAGAATCATGAAATATTGCCGAAATAACTTATTGGATAATTGGATATTAGCGATACGTGAGTAAGAGTTCAATCCATAAGGGAACCTAACTTTAGTTTTCGTCCGAGACTATCATGAGCCTTTCTCGTTAGAGTAAAATCGCCAATTGAGAAAGTAAGATGATATTACCATTGTGAATCAATCCTAAATATGAATTATTGAAATTTATTCATATTTTTCGTTGTGAAATGAACTTGATCATGGTTTATCGTATCATTGATGTTGACCTGTATTATGAAACGAAATGAGTCTTGCAGGAAGGTTTTGGCTCGATTGAAGTGAGCGTCGCAAAATTAACTGTCTTGGCAGGAATACAAGCAGTGGACGACGTTCTGAAGGCAAGACAAGAGTCAGAAATAGTCACTCAATGTAGAATGGGACTGACAGATCCCCTGCGAAAGAAGGGATTATTTCCGGAACAACTAATCTGCAACAAGCCCTAGAGATCGCTGAGAAGGGCGAAATCATAGAAGGGTGAACGAACTAGACATCGCACTGAAGTGCCAATGACGATAGACACAGAAACAATGGCGGTGCGTACAAGGGAAAGGTTGGACGTCCATATTTGCGTGCACGAATATCGGCGCCCAAAAGAATGCCGTAACGATAGTGGTTAACGGGATATTGGTGAAGGTATTGGAGCTCAGCCTGGTTGCTGTGAGTATAATAAATGACAGAAAAATATATAAGAGTTGCGCCTTTCGCGATGTGCAAGGAAATTTGATTCCGTACAAAGGATATACAACAATGAAATTGAGATTTGGTGATAGCTTAGTGATCGAACATGAATTTTTAGTTGTTATCTGCACAACCAAAAATTCAGATTTAACTTCGAATATTTTATTGGGAATTGAATTTCTTCACGAGTACAGAGTTAGAATGTGTTGGAATACAAACACTGTTTTTGTTGAATTGAGAGATCAGTTTAACCCAATACTGCTTATGATATGATATTTCATATACAAAATGTCGACTCACTTCACGTCGTAGCACAGTTACATATGCATGAACGCCATCGCATCGTCCTGACGCCGGACCATATATTTCCACCGCACAAGACTATGCCGTACCTGTACAATCATTTTATTTTGTATTCCTTTTATTGTGCCAAAGGGAAATGACAACATTGTCAACCTCGTCAATTCCTAATCGCTTCCCTTGGCTGTACCCTTGGCAAGCAAACTTAAAAGGAGATAAGTTTCAGGTACCAGTCTGTTACCGCACATTGTAAGATAAACATCTGCAATACATTAAAATAGTTATAGTTACACGTTCACGTTTCATTACTCGTCCCTAACAAGGGTGGTCCTTCGCACACAATCAACATTTTGGTCCAGTCGAACCGGATAGTTCCAGTATCAAGCAAACACACCAGCATAGAAAAATCACGTGAAAAATCATCCTGAATATCAGCCGAATCGTATCAAGAAGCACGCAACCGACACTTCAACATTCAGAACGAGACGCACCAGCAGCGGTCAGGGTGAACCTAAANCGAGAATTAAGACAAACACGTGGAAAGCTAAAGGCTCAATTAACACGTTTTCAAACTTATTTGATTTCTCCCAATAATAAAATTGAATTAGAAATACGTCTACATAAAATCGAATTAGGTTTTGAAGAATTTGATAAAGTACAATCGCGTTTAGAAATTTTAGATGAGAATGAGGAAGATCAACGAGTCGAACAAGAAACAGCCTTTTATCAAGCCATTTCGGCAGCAAAGGGTATGTTGTTACCTGATTATTCTCAGAATACGAACAGCACGCCTAATGGTAATTCAATTGTTTCGGAATCAATGGGAAATCTCAAATTGCCCACGATTAATCTCCCGGTGTTTTCAGGAAGCTACTCTGATTGGACAACATTTCACGATACATTTTCTCAATTGATAGATAAAAACACGAATTTGAGTAACATACAAAAATTCTATTATTTACGATCATGTTTACAAAATGAAGCAGCACGATTGATACAGTCAATAGAAATCTCGAACAATAATTATTCAGTAGCATGGGAATCACTCGTAAAAAGATATGAAAATAAGCGAATTATTGTGAATACTCATGTCAGAGCATTATTTGATCTGCCTACAATCGCGAAAGATTCAGCCACAACTTTGAGACAACTCACAGACAAAGTTCAGCATCACTTAGGAGCTCTTACTAACCTCAAATTACCAACAGATCAATGGGATGTTCTTATTATTCATTTAATCACATCAAAATTAGACTATTTTACAAATCGCGAATGGGAAAGTACTCTCGAAAATGACACAATACCCACGTATGATCAATTAAGTAAATTTTTAAATAAGAAATGTTTCACACTAGAAACTTTAACGGCTTCTAACAATAGAAAACAAGGATATAATTCGCCAAAATGGCCCGGAACAAATGTTAAACCAAAGGAATACTCGTTTTCAGTAACCGATAAAAATAATGAAAGATTATGTCAGTATTGTAAGCAAAGTCATTTCATTTATAATTGCGACAAATTCATCAAACTGCCCGTTGCAGAAAAATTCAATGAAGTAAAGAAATTAAGATTGTGTACCAACTGTCTTAGACCCGGACATTTTAAATCGGATTGTAGATCAGGAAATTGTAAACGGTGCAACTCAAACCACAATACGCTACTTCATAACGACAGACATCAGACACAAAACCCGAATACGCAAACTCAGACACGTTCAAACAGTTTTCAACAAGAAAATAAAAGACAGCCAAATAACGAGACACCTTCTGTAACAGCTACAACTGTTCACTGTAATCGCGATAATTCAGAATCGTACTCGACGCCTCACACGCAACACGCATTGATGGAAATAATACCAGAAGCGAATGCTTCACAAGGTATTCACACTGTAAATTCACGTTCACCAAATAGTTTAGTTTTATTATCCACGGCTCAAATTACAATATACGGCAAATTCGGAAACCCTCACGTTTGTAAAGCCCTCTTAGATTCAGGAAGTCAGAGTAATTTAATCACGAAGGAATTACTTAAAAAGCTTCAATTATCATATGAAGAAACGCGAATACCGATCGCAGGTATAAATCAAAGGGAAATAACAATAACACAAAAAACGAATGCAACCATCCGGGAACGATTTACGTCAGTCGAACACGAGTTAACGTTCTTGGTCTTATCTACGATTACCGAAAAAATTCCTTCCACAGAGTTCAATAAAGGTTTATTGCAAATACCATCAGGTATGGCCCTAGCTGATCCCGATTTCAACAAACCACAAAAAATTGATGTTCTCCTGGGTGCCAACATATTTTATGAACTTCTAGGTCCAAATCAAATTAAACTCGGTAAAAATAGGCCGTTATTACAGGAAACCGCGTTAGGATGGATAGTTACGGGTTCGGTCAATTTAAGTAAATACGCAACTCGGAAGGTAGTTTGTAATTTCGCACGCGAAATATCGAATGAAATGCTTGATGAATCATTAATGCAATTTTGGAAAATGGAAGAAATTCCACACAAAACAATATTCACAAAGGAAGAACAATATTGCGAGAATTATTTTGAAAAAACTACAAGTCGAACTTTGGATGGTAGATTCATGGTTAGACTTCCTTTTTCAGAACATGTCACGGATTTTGGTGATTCAGGATCACTTGCATTAAAACGTCTCCATTCGATTGAGAATAAGTTCAAAAGAAACGAGCATTTGAAAGACTCTTATACGGATTTCATGAAACAATATGAATCAATGAATCACATGACTTTCTTAAAAAACTTTGATGGCCACATGAACCAACCATCTTATATTCTACCTCATCACGCGGTAATGAAACTCAGCAGTACTACGACTCAATGCAGAGTTGTATTCGACGGATCGGCCCAAACCAGTGCCGGCACGTCACTGAATGAGTTATTACTAGTAGGTCCCAATATACAAGACGATCTTTTCTCTATCGTAACCAGACTTCGGTTACATAAATACGTTCTAAGCGCAGACATTAAAATGATGTTTCGGCAAATAATAATACATCCCGATGATAGAAAATATCAGCAAATAATATGGCGTTATAATGACTCAGAGCCGGTAAAATTATACAATCTCAACACAGTGACATACGGAACAGCATCAGCCAGTTATCTTGCGACGAAGGTTTTGCAGCAACTTTCATATGACTTTCAAGAAAAATTTCCGCGGACATGCTCAATAATCAGACATTCTTTCTATATGGACGACTTACTAACAAGTGTCGACACGGTTGAAGAAGCTCTAGAAATTTATCGTGAAGTAACTGACATTTTAAATAGCGCACAGCTTCCATTGAGAAAATGGTGCTCGAACGAAAAATCAATCTTAGATTCAATTTTAGAACACGGAAAAAACGATGATAAATTGATTCAATTTTATGACAGTAAAGAATTAAAAACATTAGGAATCGCGTGGAACTCGGAAACAGACACATTAAGTTACGCAGTAGACATACAATTTGATAATCACGTCATGACGAAGCGTTCGGTTTTAGCAGCGGTCTCAAGAATTTTTGACCCCTTAGGTCTCATAGGACCAGCCATAATACAAGCAAAACTGTTCATGCGAAAGCTATGGGAACAAGGTATATCTTGGGATGAACCATTATCCTCAGATATGACGAACCAATGGACTTCATTTTTACAGCAATTACACGCTATTAATGACATTCATATAGACAGACACGTAGTTTGTGGAAACCCGAAAGTTATTGAACTGCACGGTTTCAGTGATGCTTCGGAAAGGGCATTCGGCTCATGCATTTATTTAGTTTCGAGAGATGAAGACGGAAACACAATTTCCAACTTACTATGCGCGAAGTCAAAGGTTGTTCCTCAAGGCAAGCATACCTTGCCAAGATTAGAACTATTAGCCGCAACATTGCTCTCAAAATTAATGCGTACTGTAAAGCAAGCACTTGACATTAAAATACTCAGCACAACATATTACTGCGACTCGACTATTGTACTAGCATGGTTAAAAATTGACCCGGGAAGGTTAAAGACCTTTGTAGCCAACCGCGTTGCTAAAATCAGTGAACTTACCAATACATGTGAATGGAAGCATGTAAGGTCCGAAAATAACCCGGCAGATATAATATCAAGAGGTATAAATCCCAACGAGCTCTATTCTCAAAAAATGTGGTGGCACGGACCTGCATTTTTACTTGAAAATAGTATTTACAGCCATGACTCACACTCTTCAGACATGACAGAAGACATTCCGGAATTGAAACCTTCGACTATATTTCTAATATCTACAAATAATAATTTCAACACAGCTATATTTGAAAGATTCTCGACCCTCGTAAAATTGCAGCGCGTAATAGCTTATTGCATTCGGTTCAAGACAAACGCACTAACAAAATGCAAAAACAATTCAAGTCTCACGGTAGAAGAGCTCAGCTACTCTTTGAATTTATTGATCCGAATTGCTCAAGAATCTGAGTTTTCACAAGAAATTCGTTTATGCAAGTCATCGCGGTCACTACCATCAAACAGTAGACTTATAAGTCTCAATCCATTCATAGATTCAAACAATCTACTTAGGGTTGGAGGAAGAATAAGGCATGCACACGTAGACTTTTCACAAAAGCACCCTATTATTTTACCTAAAAATCACCGACTCACAAAGTTAATAGTAGAACATGAACATCTAAAGCATTTACACGCAGGTGTACAAAATCTTCACTCTCTAATAAGATTAACTTATTGGCCAATTGATGGCAAATATTTAATTAAAAAGGTAGTCAAATCCTGTGTTAAATGTTTTAGAGTAAATCCCGTATCATCAAGGTTTCTCATGGGAGATTTGCCTAGTGATAGAGTCATTCCCAGCAGACCATTCTCTAAATGTGGCATAGACTACGCCGGTCCCATACTTGTGAAAGAAGGGACGCTGCGTCGATCAAAATTAGTAAAGGCATACATAAGTATTTTTGTTTGTTTCTCAACACGTGCAATTCATATAGAACTAGTTAAAGACTTAACAACAGATAGCTTCCTGAATGCACTAAAACGCTTCATATCTAGACGCGGAAAACCCTCGGCATTATTCTCAGACAATGGCTCAAATTTTGTTGGAGCAAATAATCATTTCATAGAACTTCATAAATTATTAGTAGACCAAGGCCACAAAGAAAAAATTGAAAAATTTCTATCTCAGGATGGAATCAAGTGGTCATTTATACCCGCAAATTCCCCACATATGGGAGGTATTTGGGAAGCTGCCGTAAAATCCACAAAGTTTCATTTGAGACGAATTTTAGGTATAGCTTCAGTCACTTATGAAGAAATGTACACCATCTTGACTCAGATCGAGGCTTGCCTCAACTCCCGACCTTTGTCACCTCTTTCCAACGATCCAAACGACTACCTACCACTCACTCCTGCTCATTTTTTAATTGGCGACTCACTAGCCGCAACTCCACAATCCGACATAAGGGATCTCAACTTGAACAGATTATCCAGGTACCAGCGCACGCAACAGCTGTTCCAGCACTTCTGGTCTCGTTGGTCGAGAGACTATTTAACCCACATTCAGCAAAGACGTAAGTGGCAAACAACTTCATTGGAACCCAAGGCAGGCGATTTAGTTATCCTAAAGGAGGATAATGTCCCACCTCTACGTTGGCCGATGGCACGTATCGTTCAGCTGCATCCTGGGACAGATCAAGTGACACGCGTAGTTTCAGTGAAATTACCAAGTGGTAGTGTTTTCAAACGCTCGCGGAGCAAAATATGTGTATTACCTTTAGAAAATGGCTTAAATTGACCATGATTAGTGACATTTTATTTAAAGGATTTAAGTTGATGAACATTTAGATATATAAAGATTTTTGTATATTATTTATTTATTTGAAAGCAGCCTTTCAAGGTGGGCGGCATATGTACAATCATTTTATTTTGTATTCCTTTTATTGTGCCAAAGGGAAATGGCAACATTGTCAACCTTGTCAATTCCTAATCGCTACCCTTGTTTGTACCCTTGGCAAGCGAACTTAAAAGGAGATTAGTTTCAGGTACTCAGGTACCAGTCCTTTACCGCACGTTGTAAGATGCACATCTGCAATACATTAAAATAGTTATAGTTACACGTTCACGTTTCATTACTCGTCCCTAACAAGGGTGGTCCTTCGCTCACAAATCAACAAAGGTCAACTCAACCAATACGAGTCTGCGTTATTATTATCATGGAATTGTTTAGCCTGTGAATCATTTCTATCAATGAACTTTCGAATATCAAGGCCAAACTCCCTTCAATATACAAACTGATGCATCTGAAGGCTAATCAGTGTCAGTTCACGGTTTCGCAATTAATATTTGTGTTTACATCAACAGCGTTCTACAACAATAAACTGACCGAACTTATTACTGTTGTTAAAGTTTAATTCCATCCATTGCGTTCTCATCTGGAATTGCGACTTATCTGCACCACAAACAGCTGCGATACGATTTTTACGAAATTGGAAAAATGGGAGCTTCCAGATTTTGATCATCATAAACTTTGGGTTCTTCCACTACTATTTCACACATCATCGAAATGCAAATATAAACAGAATTTCACTAAAATATTATGCGTGTTAACCCAGTTTTCCTAACTGATGTACCACGATATAATTTATTGTAAACGAGTTACTTCTAAATATATTTCGCAAAGTGGATATTTTGCGGCTAATATGAACATTACTTGAATGTGTGTTTGC
Organism: Leptinotarsa haldemani; assembly: GCA_015342125.1. Taxonomy (NCBI): domain Eukaryota; kingdom Metazoa; phylum Arthropoda; class Insecta; order Coleoptera; family Chrysomelidae; genus Leptinotarsa; species Leptinotarsa haldemani. The sequence goes on along the minus strand of WOGM01000913.1, from coordinate 2,212 downwards.
CCGTTCATCATAACAAATGACAGTAAGTCTCATTTAAAATATGTCATCATAACAGACTCGAAGCATTCGAGTATAATGGCACAATCGGTGAGGATTGCGAAACGGTCGTAGAATGAGAAAAAGTAACATGTTTAGACGAATTTTCGCAGCTGTTGCTTCGCATTGAGGACACGAATAGTCAAAACTATCTTACCGTCCGATAATTTTCAGTCACATAGTATTTTTCCTCTTATCTTTTTTTTGATACTCATTCCAACAATTCTGTTAGCTTGTACAATGCCTTTGTTGAATGTTTGTTACACTATTTTGCCTCATAGGATCCAATACATTAGATTCGAACTACCTCTGTTCCTGCAGTTTAACTATTGTACTATGGTCATTTTTTCGTTGATCCTTATTGTTATAATATTCAAGATCTGCTACATGTGGCTTCTCACTACGTTATTTCATTTGCTCTAATCTAGGGTGACTTGGTCGTCTTGGTTTATCTACTATGGTCTCTTCTTCATTAGTCTTCATTCAGACTCTACTATATTGATAAAATCGACCCTGATTAGTACGATTCAATCGTCTGCATAGCTCAGTATTTTATATCTATTGCGATCCAGGAGCTATAGTGGCTTGGAAAGGTTCCTTAACTCAAGATATTTACCGTGGTCTGCAGGTGATCAACTTCAATAAGCTTCCTCTAAGCATGCACCCTCTAGCCACCCTCAACTTGCAGTCGATCCCTCTTCTCCTCCACTTCTGTATGACTGATTTCAAGGAAGTACTACCAAATGCTGCCTTAAAATCCAAGACAGCAGTTGAAAGAACGATATGATTTGGTTTGAGGCCTCCGCTGAATTCTGTACGATTTTCCTAGGTTTCGATATGAACCCTCTTCTCCTCGACTTGTGTGTGACTGATTTCAAGGAAGTACTACCAAATGCTCCCTTAATATCCAAGACAGCAGCTGAAAGAACGATATGATTTGGTTCGAGGCCTCCACTGAATTCTGTACGAGTTTTCCTAGGTTTCTCCTCGACTTCTGTATGACCTGATTTTAAGGAAGTACTACCAAATGCTACCTCAATATCTAAGACAGCAGTTGAAAGAACGATATGATTTGGTTCGAGGCCTCCACTGAATTCTGTACGAGTTTTCCTAGGTTTCTCCTCGACTTCTGTATGACCTGATTTCAAGGAAGTACTACCAAATGCTACCTCAATATCTAAGACAGCAGCTGAAAGAACGATATGATTTGGCTCGAGGCCTCCTAGGTTTCGATATGAAGGTGGCCTTGATCAGTCTCCATGGTTTTGGTATGTATCCCAGAGCCAAGCTTGCTCTGAGGAGAACACACAAATTTTGAAGGAGGAACTCCGGTCCTTCCTGTAGCATTACTAAATAGATACCTCCTGGTGCTGGTGGTACAAATGGCTGAAATGATGGTACGATCTATTCAACCTTTTCCAAATCCACTACTTTCTTTCTCAACTGGTATTTTCCTTTGGATGACGTTTTGGGAGTAAGGACTACGATGTCGTACTTCTGATTTCTGACCCAGAGAATTACACCAGGAAAGGCTTTCTTATAGTCTTGAATTATTTATTGAGACCTGATGAATTTCATAGAGTCCGTTGATTCCGTTGGACCTCATTGCCTCCTCCATAGATCTCTCTTAGATTTTCTTAGTGTTTAGATGTACGCAGAGAAATATTCTTTGCATTTGTCATTCGGTTCTGATTTTATTGCGTTTTGAAGAATTTTCTTGTTTGTTGTCTCATTCGAACCAGATAATCCACAAGGAAACATTCCTGTTTGACTCTACCTGACCTAGGAAAATTTCATTGCATAAAAAGGATATAAATTCCTGTAGCCTGCTGCCAACTCGTGTTTCAAGACCCACCAGGTCCTATTTAATTATAAGTCTGCCTCATAGGCTTTCCGAAGTATGAATGATCACGAAATGGAAAAGGTGAATTTGAGCAGCTGTTGAGCTCACACTGAAGGTACTACAGATAAAAACCAATATAAGTATCGGAAATTTGAGGTCCATCATTTAAAGGGTGACATAAATATTGAGGTTTCAGAATTGACCTTGAAGATTCGAACTAAAGAGGCATGGATTAACTAACCTGTCTGAGGTGTTCGAGATCAGCCTTGTTTCCTAGCAGTACCCTAGGGATCTGATTTCTCAGTTGCAGCACTCTTTGAAGCATATCAGTGG
>WOGM01000912.1:0-10995 GCA_015342125.1 Leptinotarsa haldemani | reverse complement strand
ACTCACCCTCCCTACTCTACAGATACAGAAATACAGAATGATATGACATCCATATTAATTTTATTTGTTTGAGATGGTCGACATCTGTATTACTTAAGTGCTGAAAAAAGTATATTTTTTATGTATCCCAGGACGAAACAATCTAAAGGAATGGGGTCTGTGGATCAAGCAGGCCAGACATTTTTTCAATTGTTTCTACTCCATTCTGTTGTGAATATTGCATGTGAATATTATCTTACTATTGCTGTATTATTAGGAGGAGCATCGCACCGTCTTGTTGACAATATTTTAATTTGTGGCGGAATTTCAGTGGCAACTCATTCAAGTAGTTATGAAAGGAACTCTTTGTATAAAAAATGTTGATACATTACATTATTCAAATGTTGACAGTGAAAAGTTGAACCTAGTATGTTTGTTTCAAAAATTCCCATCTAACCATTCATTTCTGGATAGTGGTTCATTTGTATTATTCCACCTATAATGGATATTTCTGTTGAACCAACCATTGTTGGTGAATTTTGATTCGTTCGTCCATAATGATTTTCACAAACATCGTCTTACGCAAATCGTATTTTTCTTCCGTAATCCCTTTCATTGAGGTGATGAACTTTGCGTATTCTTAAGTATTCGTATTGTTTTTTTTATTAAATATTCCTGTCAGATTTTACAGAATTTCTCGTATAATTCCTGAATTAATCCTGAATTAAAAACATAGTTTTTTTCACTTTGTCAAATTCCGTATTCTAGATAAAGTTCAATCTTCATCTTGAAGATGATTACTTGTTGATTGAAACAGGTGTCGAGGTGCTAAAAAAAACGAATTGGTGAAATACCCACAATATAAACGATTTGAGAAGAAACTAACGACAGGACCGTAATGAAAATTAGTTTACACTGATAATGCTAGTTATTTCAAATGATAGGCTATGAAAATATCAATTGTGATATACTACTGAATTGTGATTATTTCACTTTTTTAGTATTTCTAATAAATGGAACGGTTCAAGTTTAAAGAAGATTGATGGTAGCCGTGTTAACACAAAACGTTCAATCAAAGGATAATTATTGAATGGTTATTGTACATTTTAAATATAAAAAATCTTCCGTTTTATATTTTTTCATATGTTCTGATATAACAAATTTATTTGTGATGAAATAGAAACAGGTTTTTCAGTTTTTCCTGTATAACACGAGAAGTTTGTGAATTTTCTTTGACCACACTCATAAATGACTACGGGTATCTCTTCTGAGATGGCAGACTTCGGTGAACTTTGAAATATCTCTACACTATCGGACAATATATTCTTCGTAAAACTACTGCAATCCTTATATTTATAAAATCAATAACATTTGATTTTCCATATCTACTGGCACTGAATCAAACTAAAGTGCAGCGACTGTCTTGGAAACATACCATCTTTGGATCCTTATTGGAATTTATGTCTGTGTACGGTTTCCAAGTTTGATATTTGCCGAAAGATTAATTTCTTTTTCTCGTAGAAAATCAGTGTTCAAGTTATTGGAGATGACCGATTTTCTAAACTTTCCGTGGACTCTGAACTCATCTCAAAAGCAAGATAATTTTGAAAAGTGGATAGCTGATTGGGGTTATTTGAATATCAACAATTTATTCCTCTCATAATTGATTTCATTTCTTTTGTCTAGAAATTTTGTAGAGACAGAAAATGAAATTTCAAATAACCACGCATTTTTTATTTTCCCAGACTGAAACGAAAGAGAATACTGCTTCTCCTCTTTGGAAATCATTAGTCTTTAAAATTTGAATTTTCATCAGTATACAATTGCTCTTGATGAGCAATTGAAAAATATGTCCCTTTCATTTGAAAATAATGTTTGAATTAATTCTAAATTGTGCAACTGCTTCTCAACTTAACCGATTGTGTAACTCCACGTCGTATATTTGAAAAGAAATAAGCAATAAACCAAAAGATTCTTCATTTTTCAAGATGCCACTGACTTTGATGATACGTAGCAATGGAAATAATTGACCCCAGTTCCATCAGTAGGTCAATTTTGGATGCGACACAAATTTCGCATTCGAAATTATCACCTAAAAACAGAGAAAATAACAGAAAGTTCAAAATATGATCGATTGTTGTGTTCAGACATTGTTGTCACAAATCCATTCCAAAATAATCAAGAGAAATGGCAGATATCAATTCTAAAACGCTATGTTATAATGAATCAGAAAGTAATTTACTGTTATGAACATGATGATGCGTATTGATGAGGAGAATATTTATTGGTCTATTATTCAAATTCAATACACAAGAATTCAAAACTGGAATTTAAATGCAAATTATGAAATTGCTATATAAAAAACAAATGTAACACTTTCTGTTATGAATAATAATCAGTTAGCATTCTTAGACAACAATTTAGTGTACTATCCACAGCCTTGCTTGGAAATGCATATTGACAAATAATACCCCGTTTTAATTTAAATACAGAAGTCTTCTGAAGACCTTTGAGGTTTTCTCGTAGGGTGTCTGATGGAAAAATATATTCAAAAACATACTTCAATTAGAAAAAATATAATTGCTCATACACATTCCTTCCCATAATGTAAGAAATTAATTTATGAACACAGGTTAATAGTGTCAGGAAGTGAATGGTGAATAGTTTGAACATTTTTTGAGATGAACTAGAATGAGTTTGGCATACATTTGTTGTTGAAATTATGCTATTCACGGTTTGTTTGTATATTTTCGGAACGAATATGATACTATTTTCAAAAATAAAACAGTGTTGGATAGAGACTGTAATGCCTACCGATTGAATCTCCTTATAAAAGTTGCTTACATCCTCTTGGAAAAAAGAAATGTCTTTTTTCTTATCAATAACAGAAGAAAGAGTATTTGAAATCACTTCATTATGGTATTTTCACTAAATGATTTTACAAAAACGCAACACGTGTTTCGCCATACAATGGCTTCTTCGGGCATGCCTTTAATTAATTCTACATATTCACCGCTAAATATACCTCATTCTATGATTTGAAGTTGTAGTTTAAGTACCTGATTTTTACCTAAGTTTGTAATGAATTAAAGAACCTGTGCCTATGTCCCAGTTTCCACATTTGAAAGAGTATTTAGTAACGGCGAGTTATTCAATTCTAATTGCTCATTCAGTAAATTACCCGAATCCTGGATCTATTGATTTCTGAACATTCTAGAAGAGTTTTTCATTTCTAATTGATCATTCAGTAAATTGCCCGGATCCTGAATCTATTGATTCCTAAACATTCTTGAACTCACCGTTGCTAAATATTTTTTCAAACGTGAAAACTGGAACATAAGCCCAGGTAATTTAATTCGTTACAAACATAGATAAAAATCAGGTACTGGAAATGTTGGTACGTCAAATTATAGAATAAGGTATATTTAGCATTGAATATGCAGAATTACTTGTAATTTTTCTGATTATTTGTTTTTACATGTGTTACATTGTTTTGTTAGATTTTATTTTATTATGCAAATGAACATTATTATTACAATAATACCATTTTTACTTACAAATACAATCATTCCCTTTCAAAAAACTTCCTTTAAATTTGAAAACCCTACACCCTGGATTCCATTCCCCTCGGAGTAAACTAGAAAGATGCGAAATACATCACCTCGTGTCACCCTCACGAATTCCATTCAATATTCAAGCATGTCTCTCCTCGTATAATCATATTCTCCATGACTTAACAGATCTTGAAACAAATCCTGTCCCTCTGCCTTTCTGGTATAGACGGCACGCTGTCAAGATATGCCATAATAACAAAATGACTTGCATTTGTACCCCTAACCCTGAGGGATCTTTATGTCTTTGTTGAATGATGACAGATATCCATCGAGAGAATGGGTTATCTATTTATAAGCGAAATACTTCGACAACGGGTGTCTTCGATGGTTCCATCAGTGAGACAAGTAGTAAGTACGGATTTAAATTAGGAGCCTACAATTTCTCTGAGTTCACTGCCGGCACTTAAAAACAGTATCTAAATATTAAACTACGGCTCGATGGTTTTGTCCGATTTGCTAATAATTTGTTTCGTGCCTACCCTTCATTTCATTTTGTTGGTTAATTTCAGAGGCTACGTACATTCGATAGGCAATTTTTCTATTTTCTCATGTTGGCACACCAGTCTTGAATATATGTTCAAAGTTTCAGCTGTTTGGCATGTTTAATTTGTTGGTGAGAGGCATGAAAGTTTATTTTGCGTATTTTTTATTTTGCGAAAGAAGTATTTTGCGTGTTCGACTATTATCTGCTATCGATTAAATGGATAAAATAATTTGCATCAAGTGAATTAAGGGCTCAAAAACACTTGAAATATTGACAGTGGCATACGATGATTGTACTTTGGGTCGAAAAAAGGTTAAAACGTGCCGGAAAATGTGTGACATTATAGTGGATAAAAATTAGAAACTGAAAACTCAAAATTAAAATAAGAACAGAAAAAATTCATGATGAACGGTTTTGTTGAAAAAATTAATAATAATGATTTAGATAGTGTACTATAACAATACTAATGATAAAAATGATAATAATATTTATTCACCTCTTTTTATACACTTGGATATTACAGGTAAGTCAGTTGTACTACAAGCTAGTAAAGATAAAAAGAGAAGGAGATTGAGCACAGATTTACCTCTATATATATACACATATATTTACATATACACATATATACACATGGACATATACACACATATACCAATAATATATGCCCACAAATTAAGTGAACCTTTTAAATTTAATCTGAAATAAAATTACATCCACTGTGAATTTGATTGTTTGTGTTTGTGTTTGTGAGATTGTCAATTAAAAAATATTGGTAACTCTAATCGTATCTTTCTAAAAGCATAGTTTCAACACAATACTTTGTTACTTGTAATTTTTTTAACTACATGTGGCAGCTTATTGAAGCACGTAATAGCATTATACTGAGGTGAATTTTATAGCTTGTCATGTGTTCTCAAAATAGTCTCATCATATAATTTATGATTTTGCCTAACAAATAAAATACATTTAAGAACGAAGATGGAGGGGGCTGTCAATATTTTTTGTCTTCAAAAACGGGCCGGCAGCTATCCCGGAAATCCATATTAAAGATTAGCCTTATGATGCGTTTTTGTGCTATGAAGACTCTGGAAAAATCCTTTGCTCCGCCCCAAACCATAATATTCGAACTTATATGAGGGTAGGTCATGGCATACTATATGCAGAGTAAGCCAGTTTCATCCAAATCGGATTTCAGCTGTTTTATGGCATAATATGTTCTATTTTACTTAGCACATATATAGTCCACCTGCCTATTCCAATTTAGATTGGCGTCTGGGTAGGTCCCTAAAAATGTTATTTCTTCAGAACTTTTAATATCATAGCTAGAGCGTCAAAAAATTGGAATATTTCTTCTGAGGTGGAAGTAAACACTGATCGATTTAGAAGTATTCAGAATGAGCTTATTTCTTTGGGACCAGGTACTGAACTGATCAATAATGTGTTGAGATTTGGTAATGAGTTTCTCAGAATTATTGGCTGCTATGATTATCGTTGTATAGTCAGCGACGTACCCGCCCTCTATATGTTGAGGAAGATCATTGATATAGAGAAGAAACAGTAGAGGTCCTAGAACAGAGCCCTGTGGCACCCTCAGATGTCTTTCTATTCCAGATTACAACCATTTCCCATTAGGAACTGAAAAATAATTCGGAATTTGCATCAAGTGCTCAAAAATACTCGAAATGTTGAAAGTGGCATACGGTGATTGTGCTCTGGGTCAAAAAAACGTTTACTAGTAGTACAAGCTTTTCACAAAAGGCATGAAGATTTGAATGACACTCACCCTGGATGCCCCAACCAATGAAAAAATCGAGTAGGTGAAAAAAATTGTTATGGAGAATCTTCGAATCACTATTAGAGAAGCTGCGGAGGATGTTGACGAATCGGTTGGCGTATGTCAGGCATTTTTTGTTAATTTTAGGTATGGAACGTGTGGCAGCGAAATTCGTTCCAAAATTTTTGAATTTTGACCAAAAAAACCGTCGCCTTGATCAAGATTCGCTTGAAAGGGTCTTTGATGGTAAAGCATCATGGGTATATGATTATGATATGGAAACCAAAGTCCAAACGTCCCAATGGAATAGCCCAGCAGAGCCAAGACAACAAGAAAGACGACAAGATCGGTCAACTGTCAAAGGTTTTGCTCACCGGTTTCTCAGATTACCGTTACCATTTTATTATATTAAGGAATACTTTAACCTACACTAATCGATCTACGTCTACAGCATACTCTTATTATATCCAATGTAGTTTTTAATATGCATTTTACTCTGTATGTGTGAACAATTCGCTTTTTCTTCTCTTTCATTGTTATTTATTTCAATATTATTTCATCATGAAAACCTTCGTAATGCGTATTTTTATGACGCATTTGACGCATTTCTTTGTTTATTTGTATAAACCTGGAGAAATGAAGAATTACTACTACTACAACTATCCAAGTGCTAACACAGATTGTGAATCCGATAAATTATGATAAATCTGGAATTGTTTCAAAACTTATAACCTGAAAAGATTCCCTTTTATATTTTTATTGTTTTTTTCCCCATTATGTCAAAATGAAATAAACATTTTGATAAAACCACGACCACACTGATGACATTCTTTCAAAGACTTCCATTTTGTGATGAACTGCCCGATTAGCAGTTCTTTCACTGAAGAAAATTACTTATCTCATCAATGAAATATTTTCAATAAACAACTCTATGAAATCAATTTCAGAAAAACTCATGGAATTCGCTTCGAAGGAAATTGAATTAAATCATCGAGCTTGTAGGATTTTCAAAACTGTACTAACAAAACTCAGAAAAACAAAACATGAAGCCCATATTTCTTAATCAAATCAGAAACCCACAGACTTCAACAAGAAACTTGCGCTGATGCATCATAATATCGAGATGAATAGAGCACTAACTTTCCTCAGGAACTCCTGTAGAAGTTTCGTCCTGAACAATTATGGTCAATAAAGGAGTAGCGGTTTTCCGAACTCCCAACTTCCTGACATTCATCCCCGGATTCAGTACTGGATAAATATTGACGTATTCGCTTCCAGATGCTTCCAGCTTCTTGAATAGGGACTTTTGTAGTTGTGTCAGATAATTTTGATCGAACGCAAAGTTTTTTTGAGTCGATGTGAAAAATACACACTTTTTTGTTAATAGCCCAGTGGTAAAAGATATCAGCTCATGACAGCTGTTCAAAACTACGTAGCAATGGACTTGAAATGATAAATCTATTTTTACACTGATATAAAACGAACAAAAAATTGTTAATCTAAATGGAAGTACCTATTTCATTTACAGAAAAGTTTTAATTGCTTTGAAACTCAAAACAACATGATGGAAGAAAGAAAATTTATGATACAAATACTTTTATATGTATGCTGAATTAATTATATGAAATACACATTTCTCTATTCCATTTGTACTTGAAACATTCGTAATGAAATTGAATCAGATATAATCCACAGGATTCCAACACAAAAAATGTGATATTTGGGATGGGATGTAAATGGGAAATTAAAAGGTATACTTTTGAGTTTTCAACTTATTTTTCAAATATTCGATTAGAGATAAATCATTATATCCTTTTTGAAACAACCCATCGCATTTTTTATTGTAATTCAATATAAGTATATCATGTTTTTTGGTCTAGAGTGAATTTCACAAAATCCCTGTGAAATGTGTTCAGTTGTACATTTGGTTATTATGTATGTATGACCTTTGGGATCCAGAATCTAACATGGTTCTCACAAATTTTTGTTTTATTATACTTGACAATTTTGACAACGATGGTTTGCAATAAAGTATAGGAATCCTGTAAATGATTTCTGAATCGATTCAATTATGAATGTTAGGAATACAAACGGAGTAGAGAAAACTCATTTTGTTTGCTATCTGCATTCATTTTCAGTATTTTAGATAATTAAATTCCCTACAACGTCTGAATCAAACAATTTTTCATACGTTAATTCATTTTCAAGAAAGAGGGCGGATAGCACGGTTGTTAGAGCATCATTCAAGGTCAACCGGTAGTCCCAGTCAAAATCACGCTATATGAAGTTCATTGATTATTGATATTGATGTTGATTCATTAATAATTATGATTAAACATTAACTATTACATTATATTAATACATTTTTCACTTACCTATCTATTTTTAATTGAGTATCAATTTATTCAATAACACTTACCTGCCCATGTAGTTAAGGAGAATACTCAAATTATAGATAGATAGATAGACAGATTGTTTGTTTGTAGCACGTCAAAAAAAATCCAATAAAACATATTCTACATAAAATTTGACAGCAAACACAGTAAAAACAGAAATTTAAGAATTGAGTTACAATATGTTATTAAACTAGCACAGCAGAGATGCGGCAATGCGTTTGGCTCGGCAATATTAATGATGAATACAAATAGCGAAAAACTCATGGGGAAAAATATGTTTGGAAACAATGTGCAAAACGTCGATTTTTGTGACCTTGGATTTTAATGAGTTGTTAAAATACAAGTTTATACGAGTTTATAGCTGTGCATCTCAAATTCCGAGATACTAACCTGAGTTTCACTAAGATGACTGAACCAAATTTTTTTCACTGCATATTTTATTTCCTTATAGGTCTACAATGGGATATGTCTATATCTCAAGGATATTTTAAGTGTTTAAAATAATAGTCACATATAACTTAGTAACTGGTAAGCTTCTTTGATGGATACGATACTATATTATCCTTATACACTATGATTGCCCTCACACCCAATCTTTCATATTAATATATTAGCGGTTATCGGAAACAACAAACATAAAACTATCGCGCGATAAAATGAATTCAAGGGGCCTGATGGAAAGATGCGAGTGATGGAGGAGGGTTTCTATTGCATTGGTTTTATTCTACGTAATGAATAAAGTATTTTGTGGGTTGGGCTTGCATTTTGTTTTGTAACACAGTAACATATGCTTGTGGAATGATCTGGGATGTTCCCGAATCTTCCAGACTATTCGCGACTATTCCATAATGTTTTAAGATGTTACGAAATGTTGGGTAATGCTTTCTGAAATACTTCAATCTTCTGGACTGTTCTAGAAATGTCTGTGAGATGTCTGAAATTCCAGCCTTCACATCTTTAAAATCACGCTTTTCAACATATGCAAATTCCTACTATATTTTCGCGAATATTAATTTCTTTGAGTAAAATATGCAGTAGCAGTCTGACGATTTCGAAACTAAAGACACCTGCTAATCGATAGTTATTCGGTAGGAGTTGATCGAATATCGTCCCTCGATACAAGCAACAGAAACAGAAATGTTTCTCGAGACCAATTATTATAAACCTTTTCTTCCATCCCCGTGCTGTGTATCACGAAGGATCCGTTTAGCCCTGGATCAGTGTAGCCGATGACCTCTCCATTCGGCGTCTGTACTATCAATTGTCCCGGTTTGTTTCTGAGTTTGTCCTCTGCGGGTCATTCAAGAGAAACGTGACCGAAAGCGAAATTCTATCAACGCTCCCAAATGCTCAGGACATGGCCCATAACTGACAACCTGGTTGCAGAGCAGGTAATTGAGTTTGTTTTTACAACAATGCTATCTTGATTCGCCGAATACAGTGTTCACTGTAAAGCGTTAAGATAGGGATAAGTGTAACAATTCGTTTGGGATAAGTTGAAATTGTGAAAATCTGATAGTGCATATTTCTAGTTGCGCATTGGTAAGCTTCTTTCGGTTAGAGAATGAGACCGAATTAGCATTATGATCATTCCAGGAATGATGATGATATTGTTGATTTCATACTGATTCGGTAGTTGAATAGAAAATGAATGTGTATCTTCTCATAATCTTTTGGTGGACTTTCAACGGGATTAGTAGTGTCTTTGACCACTTGAAAGCTCTTTACAATTCCTCCAATGAACTGAAGAAAAACAATTTCACAGCTATAGGTACTAGAAATAGTTCATTTATTTCATGTTTACTTATAATATCCTGGTTTTGAATTCATGAAAGTTGAATATTTCAAGGCCTGTTAGACACCGTAGTTCATCTTTACTCTAGTCCAACAACTGTTTGGTTTCAAGCTTCGAAGGGTGAATAAACGCCTTGAAATGAACAAATCCTGGAAGATTCTGCCAGAAGTCCAAAAATCTTGTTGCCATCTTGGTGCCATCTTCGTTTGGCAAAGGTCAAAGCAATGCCATTGACAAGTTCTGGTCCGATGAAGCTGCTTGCAGCACCTTCCTCTGCAAGGGAACCAGCAGCCTCATTGCCTTACAGACCAGTATGACCAGGAATCCAGACCAAAGACAACCTGCCTAGGTTCCTAGGTAGGTTGATATCTCCATCCTGGTTCAGCGACTGGAAACACCTGCACCAGAACTGAAAGGTGTTTTTGATCCATCTGGGAACCAACAACTATCTGCTCTCAATATTTTCTCCTCCCGGAGGATCCATTCATATCTACCTAGGAACAGTACTTTATGGGGCAGTCCATGGTTGACAGTTGGAGGCGTAAGGTTAGATGTTATTTCCAGAAGTCTGTATGTACTAACAGTATTAACCAACAGTTGCACTCTGCATAAAAGTGATTTGTTCAATTGGCAATGTGCACGAGTTTATATGCAGTCTATATAGCCTCACTCTCCAGTAAAATGTGGAGAGGAGGTCGATCTAGACGGTTTGGTACTGATGGCACCACTGGTGGCTAGACTGATGTGAGCGTTCCAGGTGAGTATTTTATCAAAGACAATGCCAAGATATATCACCTCCGTTCCAAATGGAATGACCTCATCATTGAGGGAAAGTGGCGTTAGATATCATCCAATGTTCTCCTCCTGGTGAAGGGGATTATCACAGTTTTGCTGGAGTTGACAGACATCCGCTCCCTCAGGCACCAACTGTGATCAACGTCGTGCTTTGGAGG
>WOGM01000911.1:0-11009 GCA_015342125.1 Leptinotarsa haldemani | reverse complement strand
GATAGATAAGGTGCATGGTCGAAAAATAATAAAATTAGAATTTGTCACCTTAGATGAAAATGTTTATAGGCTGAAGATAAAAATTGAGACCAAAATTTCAATTATTGAGAAAAAGTGTTGGATTTTGGGCTAGAATCACCATAGTATAACTACTCACTACAAAGGTTGACCCCGCTCCTCTCATATTTCTACTAGGATAATGATGGAAGGTATAGAATTGTTTTCATAAGTAATAGAAAATATTCGTTCATAAGTGTGATTTTTTTGGTATCACCTCTATATTTACCAATCAACAAAATGAATGAGTAATTTAATGGGAAAAATCGAAATTTTACAAATTGTAAATGAATTTTCGGTTTTATTCTGCCTGTTTTTATTCCTGTTATGTTGTATGAAAATAACACCAAAAAGTAAATTTCAATTATTAACTTACATATCTGGGTAATGCATATCCACATTTTTGTTAAAACAACTTTGGTCAATTATTGGATAACCTCAGGGCATTTGTGTAAATTGAAGAAGTGTTCAATGAATAGGTGTTTATAAGAAATCAAGTAACAAGAACTTGATATTTTGAAAAGCAATCAACTAATATTTTCAATTTATAGTGCTATTTATTAGGAAAGTGTGGATCACTTGACATTTCAGTGGTATAGAGATGGCTGAAACAATAGTTGAGTCATCTGTTGAAAGAATTACTGAAGCATGTTCGGTAACTTGAAAATTTTAATGATGCGTTTGGTAGTCACATCACAAATCTGGTCCATATACAACAACGAATATTTTAAACCCTGACGGATAGTTCCATATGGAATATCATCACTTTTGATATGAATTGATGAGCACATATTAATAAATTACTTTTAGTGACCCTCTAAAATGAATATTTATTATTATACAGAAATTTGCCTACTTGAAAGTTATCTGAACATAGAAATAAAAATACTACTTATCTCGATCCACAAGTATGATTCCAATATATGTATAACATAGAGGCATATCAAACTGAGATTAATTTTCATTGAAGATAACCCAAAACAACAGATGCCTAATCTGTAGGGCTTAAAATTACTTCTGAATAAAAAAAATTAATGAAAAAATCGGTAAGAATCTGAGTCAGATTGTTTTCAATAATAACTGAAATATTTGGAAAAAACCTTCAGAGCCGTTTACACTCTAAATGATTATAGGAATTATTTGCATAAACTGCATACCTACCTATATTTTGTGGATATATACGAAAAAATATCTGTCAACACAATTGACTTTTAAAGGTTATGGGGTGACATAACATCATCTAAATAATACATATATGAATCACTTTGACAAAGCAAAGTAGTATACTCGTAAAGTTAACAAAATTCAACATACTGGCCTGGTAATCAGTGCACCAGGAGTGGGATATATATTGAGAGGTGAAAAAACGACACATATTATTTGCCAATCACTCATACCAGTGAATAGCTAACAAAAAAACAAGAAATATTTATTATTTATTTATTTATGGATCTTTAGAAATATAATAGAATGTTACCAATTTTTTCAATATAGCTGAGAGTATATTCTAGTTTTTTTTTGGAACATTCACAATAAAACACAAATACATTCTAAATCAAAAGGGAATATAAATTCGTACTCATGGGTTGCTTTAATTGTTGTAATTATTAACCTATCATATACATGCAATTGTACTGTAAAAATATGGCATTTAAAGATTTCAATCCAACTGAAAAGTTTTGAAGTTAAAATACTTTTTTTTATTTTTCTTTTTTAAACAATAGGTAGGTTTTATGAAATTTTAAAATTACAAAAGATTATCTGTGATAAATTATATTTGGAATATTAGAAGCACTAATTTTTTTCGATTTTTAAATAAATTTTATTATATTTTTTTATTGCAAGCTTGGTTTTTACTCCTTATTTGGATGCATGCGCGAGAGTAGTTTGACATCTCTTTCATTATGGTTGTTTCTCCGTGGTTGTTTACTCTCTGTGCATTGTTCTTTATGTAATTGTTTGTTGGTGGTATATATGCCTAGTTAAACAGTTTTTTATACTTGACGTAGAATATTTGCTGTTGATGAAGAAGTTTGGGGTCACAGATAAAAAGAGCTGGCAAAATTTCTGAGATATTTGAATTCTTGGAACTCGCAGATCCCGTTCACAATGTAGAGAGGAAGAAAGAATCGATTTTCTGGAAGCAATAGTGGAAAGACGGGAGAGTGGCAGACTGGGGCATGAAGTACCATATTGAACATTGAACAAGCACTCCAACCGTCATTCACGGTAGAAGAGAGGCAAGGCATAACTGTGAAACGGAAGGCTACAAGTCTGAAAAATTCGTTTCTGGTTAACAGATATAGTGAGGCCGAAATTAACCGAGTATTACAACCAAATCAAACCCACTTAAATGTCAGTAAGACATAGATACCGGAACCTCATAAAACATAGATTTGCCTAATAATTGAAGAAGTGTCGGACCAATCAGGTGCAAAAGCAGTCGATCGTCCGACACTAAGCCCCGTTATAATATAAATGTACCAGGACCATTTTCAGTTTGTGTATCGCAGCAAGGTAGATCACTCTAGCAGACGTCAAGTATAAAAACCTGCAGACCATGGCTAATAAACCTGGTAACATTGAAGAATCTATTCTACACCGCCCGTAGGAGCCTATACTCAGTGATTAAAATCCTACAATTTCGCCTGAAGAGATTCAAGCTGAACAGGCAATATAGAAAAAAAGTCTTGTAAAAATCCGGTTTGAAGAAACAAGTGTTTTAGTAAGCTAAAATCTGTGTTTCGAAACTAGGACACAAGTGACCCATTGTTTTGACCTTGACATTGTGAGATCACAGTGACCTTGTCTCAGGTTTCCTGTATGACAGGAAAAAAACTCAAACAAGAAGGAATCTCTGTGAGCTTTGCAGAAAGAGAATCTCATAAAGAATGATGCACAGATAGCAAGCAGTGAATACTGTGTGCGCACTCAAAACCATCCTATATATACCGTTTATAAGGTTTCGGATTTTCACTATTTGTTATGTGTACACAAACTCATCAAATATTGCGCACTTAGTGTATGTAGTATATTTTGATAATCTAGCTTTATAAACAACCCTGATGAAAGAGGTAATGAGCGATATTTTGTTTCAATATATTTTAAAATGAAATTTTTTTTTAACTATTTGAGACTACAAAAATATTATAAATTTGTTGTATTTCTATAATTTTATGTAACATGTTTGGCAATTAGAATTTTTCTATACTGCTTGAAAACCTGCAAATTGTTTTTTATTTAAAAAATGGCCCACAGTTAAAGTGTTGCATTTTCTATTTGATAGTAGGGTTTTGCTTTTCTTCGCAACTCAATTATATCTGGAATCCATGATGTGGGTTGATTCCAACACTCATCAGGTTCAATTAATATCTAGATAGGGTTTATATGAAGTAGAACCCTAACCATTGGCACTTTTACCACCTGAACTATGAAAATACTTCTGATTTAGTAGATATTTTTGAACATACAAGGTTTCAGATATCTTTGGGGTCTGAAGAAATAATGGAGTTAAATATTCTATATGGAATATTTCTTTATATCATTTGTGAATACTCTACTATCAATAGCTTGTAAATAGCTATTTTTTAACTTACTCCCATGTGAGATTTGTAATAAATGGTACAGTCGGTACACAGATTTGTAAAAAGGTGGTTATATTAACCTTCGCCTATAACCTGTGCCTAGCTTTTTATACCATAATCATAGTATGATTAATATGTACATCCAGTTTTTGTTTACACTACTTAACGATTCGCTCTGAAGACGATAGCAGTAAAGATATACAGAAAGGTGGACCAAACTTACGAAATATGTAAAACTATATTTCTATACATTTTTTATACTTTTTTTATTCATTCGAAATATGGTTTGAAGATATGTGAAAAGATTTATTTCAAAATTTTGATGAATATAGGATGATAAGGCTGTGACATGCAGACAGACGGCATAGTGAAGTTATTTTTAGTTTTTTGTTCAGTTAGTATATTATTACCAGATTATCTGAAAACTTGAAATTGAAGTAATTACTTCAGTTACTCCTAAAATGTAGATTATTTCGACAGTCTACTTAAACACTGGAAACTGTTTAGTTGGTTCATCTTGAGAAGAACTTTACTGTTATGGTGTTTCAAAATTTTTATTGAGGCAGCTGTGTTTTTTATATATGCTTCCCTGAAAATGCATCACATCACAAAACTAAAATGACAAAATTGCACTCAACTATGGTTACTGCCCACTTTGTCTAATTGTCTTCATTTTGTGTGAGCTCCTGGTATTAAAACACTGCAGATTAACAGATTGTGAGTGTGTCAAGTTTAAAAGTGACAAAAGTTGATGGAAATATCAAAAACCTTGTACGTTAAATAGTATGATTGTCTTTTTCCAGAAGAAGTGAAACTTGAAATTAAAAATATTTCTCAATGGTTTTCTACAAAGAAATAAACATCAATTTATATTAATTATTTATACAGAAAATTTTTATTAAATTTTATTTGAATACATTATTTATTGATTTTCAAAAATTTTTAAATTAATTACATTTGTACTGTATTTATATTCACGTTATTTTCAACACACCTATCCAAACTAACCAACACTTGATAAATTCTATTGTAAATAATCAATGAAATTCTATCAAAAGTTCACATATGTATGATTTTGAAGAATTAATTTCAATTCGCTCTTTGTAAAACAGTAGGAGGATTTCATAATTGTTACGTTTTCAATTTTTCTCTGTCCTTCAAAAATCTGAGTCGCATAATGACTTCTAAAGACAATATTATGGTGTGCATTACTCCCAATCGTGGTTGATCTTGTTCGGTGGTTTTTCGGGCTCACTTTTTGTTAGAATTGATCTCTTCATTTTCATATATATTGGTAGGCCAGTCACTGAAATTTTACCCATTATTTCAGTTGAAGTAACATAATGTTTATCATTCATATTGTTATCACTGAAATCTTGGTTAAATTTTAATGAAATTCATTCTTTGAAGTATTTGGTCTGAATATGCCAAAAAATATGTGTTGTTTTCATTTGATCTTTTGAAGGTTACTTTTTTTCAATGTATGGCAACATATACATATAAATTATTGACAAAAAGTCTGAATACATAATTGGTAAGCTCATTTTGTAAAGTGAAAAATTTGGAAAAAATTGTGGTATTTTTGCAACACATTGTTAAAAACTTGTAAAGAGCTGTTATTTTATGAAGTACAAATTTATTTCAAAGGTGAATTGAAACGTTAGTAGATTAGTTGGATGTTTTGGTGTATACTATTTGTATCCATATTAAAAAAATATATTCGTATATCTTGTTTAAATGTTGTTTTCTTTACATATCAACATTGCTAAAGTCTTTTTTAACAGAAAGTACAATGGCAAACACTAATTGTATTACATTCTGAAAGTTGGGCAATTTATTTGGGTTTTTTTATAACAGTTAGAGACTGTGCCAATCTACAAAAAGGTGTATAGGTGGAGTTGTGAAAATAAGTTATTTTTTAATATTAAAAAATGTATCACAATGACTATATCACGCAAAAAAATCCTATTGAATTTGAATATATGATAAATGGATAAGCTCTTGAGAGCTGCCAAGAAGTCAAGGATCTAGGTGTAACATACAATAATGTCTTGTCATTTGTTAATCATATTCATGGAATTATTAGTTCTTCAAATCGTATGTTGGGATATTTGATAAGACAAAGTAAAAATTTCAAGAATATTAATACAATCAAGTGTCTTTACTATACACTGGTTAGGCCTAAATTAGAATTTGCCTCAATAATATGGTCAGGTGAAAGTCGGGCAATACTTCAGAGTTGAAAAAATACAGAATAAATTTATGAGATACTTGTATTTTAAAAAATATCACACTAGAGCAGATTATAATACACTACGAACAATTAATTTGAGAAGCGAATTTTAAATTTTGTCTTTGGAACATAGACTTACTCTTTGCATGTTGGTTTTTCTCTACAAAATTATTAACAATATAATAAATTCTCCTGAACTGTTAGCTTTGATAAAATTTAATATACCTCTTCGCAGAACCTGAACACTAGCTATGTTCAATATACCTCGATTGGTAACAACTACTAGGGCCCCTCTTGCGACCATGTTTCGACTAGCCAACAACTTCAATGCAATAATTGAATTGGATTGGACTCTCTCACAAAGTGAATTTAGAAGCATTTGCTTGCATTATATCTTGGATATGAGTGTATAATGCTCTTATGTGTGCTGTTGCTGCATTATGCACTTTTTTTTCTTTTTAATATTAAGTTACAATGTTTAATGTATCCATGTAGTGAGACCGATAGGTCTGTTTGGATATAAATATATAAATAAATATATGATCATTCATTTGGACATCTGATAAAATGAAACTACAGAGATTTACTTATTGCAAATATTCAATTACTTATTAATTCCAACATCAACATAGATAACCTAATATTTCAACAAAATTAGTATAATCATAGTAATCATTAGTAATTCCAATTAAAATATCTCTTCTCAATTTATTAAAAACAGTCGGAAACCAATTCACCATTTCTAGGAAAGTATTGATGATACACTCTGTACCGGCACTCAATTGAAATCTTCAACAACCCTCGAATAGAATCAAGGACGTACGAGCAAATCCTCCGAGATTTTCATCTGTCTGCGTAACGATTGGCTTCGTTTAGTTGCAGGATTCCGAAGTTCCTGCTGAAATGTATTCGCAATATGCTTAGTCCTTTTGATAGGTGTAGCTGTTTTCTTTACCTCATTCTCCTTTGTTCGATGTTTTGTTGGATAGGGAGGTGGGTGAAGCAGTTTTCCTATACAGAAGTTAGACTTAAATATTTCAGGAACTTATACAGGATGGAGTTGCTTATGAAACTGAAAGGCTCCATAAGCATTAGAGATATTTTTAATCCATAGCAGAATCACTTCTCAAGTGTATAGTAAACTGATCTACAAGATATGGAGATATTCCTATTCATTGACCCCTTCGAGGCAGTTTATTACAATGCATCTGGTTAACAGGATTGTTTGATGTCGTCTTTCGTGAAGAAATCAAGAGTTATTGGAGATAATTCAAGCAAGCACAATCACTGGTTTGGAAGTTTTGGAGTCAAACTACTTTACGAAGAATTCTCACAAGTTAATGCGACATATAGTTAACTTGCTTACTTCTTTCATTTCATTGAAAATATAAATTTACTGGCCGAATTACAAATGTCTAATGGAGTACACTCATTTTTCACTTTCCAAATCTGTTTTCTTTCCCGTTTTTTGTTTGAAACTATGTATCAGTTCAATGAATAAGTTTGACTTTTGATTCGAACACAACTATCATCTGTGATTGACCAAGAAGGTGTTGAGTAATGTTTTTCAACTGTGATTGGTTCGCAGGTATGAATTATGGATCATTGCCTAACCTACTCAACAATCATTGGTCATTGATATCATAGAATAATCATAGAAAAATAGTACTATTCATTCGAACGAGTGTTTGTAGTAATGCAGTAAGCGATATATCAACAAGGCAATGTGAATACATTGAAATTATCATCTGGATTACATTTTCAGTCGATTAGGATATCGAAATGTAGTACTATGGAATAGCAAGAGACTCTACAGATGGATAATGTTCATTGTACCCCGATAAATGCTTTTCAGAAATTTATATTCCACACCGTATTCAGGTCATATTTAATGAAACAATATCATGGACTGTATGTGTATATGTGAGAATCGAGGAATTAATTGTCTATCCAGTATGAAATTCGAATGCACTAATAATGAGTTACGTGATCTGTTCATCGGGATATGGTAATAACAATAATAATATGATTCCAGTACAGACTTATCTCCAAATTTCCAAATTAGAAAATATGTTGCATTAACTGATAGAAACTACAACAGGAGTATATTTCGTGTGTTAGTCAGTTGGATGATGAGTTTTACTCACGCAATTTTGCAACTTTCAACTTCTTGCATTCGATTTGTATCGACTGACTCAAGCTGGGAATCATATGTTTGAGAGGTAAGACCTCGTTAATTCTGGATTCTCAGGGTTGCCATTTGTAGGGAAGCGAAAGCTGGTTAATGGAAAAACTAATTTTTTTGAAAAACAATGTATGTATAGTATTGCTAGAAATTGGCGCTATTAAGCTCATTTTCATTTGAATTTCTCATCCAAAAAATGAAATCTCAACGTAATTTGAACAAAATTGGGAGTGACGTCACCAGATATATGAAATTCGGACCCGCCAAGGAATCTTAATTAGTTTCAGACGTTTCTGTGCGAGAGATATAGACGGGTAAATTTAGTGAAAAATTCAAGACTCTATTCTTACCATTCTTCTCTGATTCACTGACTATCGACTATCTTCTTGGAAAATTTGGATAACTCTAGAACAGTTTTCTCAATAGATGTATCTGAAAAAACCCTTGGAAATTAACGATTACTCTTACAGTTTTCAAAAGCAGACAATTTGAACTTTCCAATTCACGTTTATGAAATTTCGATAAAGAACCCTACTGATATGAGATGAACAATAAAATTTGTCTTTCTTGTCGTAAATAAAACATTAAAATAGGATTGTTGGGTTTACTGTATAGAATGGCAAAGTTTTTGTAACATTCCAACAGCAACAGTTTATTATTATCATCTGGAAAATTGAATACTGATTACTAGGTTGCCATGAAATGATATGAGTGATTGATGAAGGGTGGTTTGTCGTCGGCAAACACAAAATATACTTTCGTGTGAAACTGAAATAAACAAGCACGAACTTTTATCGTTTTAACAATACCAAATTATAGCAATGATATGATTTGTGTTGCAGATTATTATATTAATTATCATAATGATGAATTAGCTTCACAGATTTTCAACAGAACATGATACACCAAACCGCCTTTTTCCATTCGGGCATAAAGGAATAAGTTCACGCATGCATGAAGGATTACATAAACATGATGGTTATGTCTGATGAATTCAATTATTCAAAACCCATCTTCGACTAGATGAAGGTGGATTGTTTCTGCTATGGAACTGCTAATAGTCGTGGTCTGTCTGTTAAAATCTGTTTTTCCGTTAACCAGTTGTCGCACCCCTACTAACGAAATCTGTGTGAGCTGAGGATCAACTTTCTTTCAATGTTCTTTCAAACCATTATGCCGAAATTATGTGATATTTTTACAGTTTTCTTCGACCACTTTGCAAATATCATGAACATGAACTTTTTTCAAAAAGATTGTCAATTATGTTGTTGTGATGCTTCGAAACTAATTCAAAATTACAGTCAGTCAACTTCCATTCGTATAGTAGATAAGAAATACTGAGGAAATCAGAAAAATACCCTGGGAGAGAACCATTTATGACTTTTTGATATTATCAGTTACAGGGAAAGGATAGAAGTGATTAAATCTTATTTTGGACCCTATCAAAAACACTTCTCCTTCATCAGAACAAAAATGCTGTCTCTCGACGCGTGTTTCGATAACCAAGAAGATGACTGAAACTCATATCATAATAATAGATAATCAAAAAAATGATGGAATTGACCGATACTTGATGAAAATCCATGACTAACGTATTCAAAAACACTTTTTTTTGAGATTTTCACTAAACAATTCTACAAAAACGCAACACGTGTTTCGTCATACAATGGATTTTTCGGGCGTATAGTAAAGACACTCCAAAAGAAGCCATTGTATGGCGAAACACGTGTTGCGTTTTTATAAAACTGTTTAGGTGAAAATCTCAAAATAAAGTGTTTTTTGAATACGAAAATCAAATATTTCACTAGGACCTCAAACATTGTTTAGTGATACTTCACTTTATTCATACTTCGATTTTTCATTCTATCCATGAGGTCAGTAATCTTCAGTAGTTCAAGAAATTTTTAAAATCTTCTTTCATAAAAATTGACAAAAAACACACAACACTCACGCACATAGATCAAACCTATGCAAAAACGTATATATAATATGATTTTGCTCTTATTTAATTTATATTTTCCTAACTGAAAGTAATTCGAACGTTTCTGCGTGAAATATGATCGTTCGAGCCTCCTCAACATCAAAAGATATATTTCCCTTCAAATCCTGGAAACAATTTGGCTGCTTTGATTTTCCTCCAATCTGCCATCAAAAGAAGATGTCAAATCAAATTTCTATTGCTGTTACTTACTCTAAGTTATGACTACATATGTTGAGAATTAATAATCCAATAAAGTCACTCCATAGTTTTTTCTAACGAGACTTTTATTTATTACGACATTAGTATATATCATTAAATTTCTAATTGGAGCGCGACCTTAAAATATGTTGAATATCATATTTCATAAAGCGACATGGATACCATTCCCGCTGGATAGATTTTCATATAACTCGGCTTGGAATGAAATTACATTTTTTACGTTTATCCATCAAATTTAAGTATTCATTATATATTTCAGTTTTTTATTCTATTCGAAATGGAAATACTGAGTTACATGGGAAAAGTTATTTAATGTTTTTTTGCTTCCATGCCATGTCATTTACAGTATAATTCATGATAAGGGGGTCTTATTACGAACGATCAGAAGAATTGTGATTTCACATAAAGACCACGGGGTGATAGATAAACAAGTGAACATTTTCAATAAACTTTTATTATCATTGTATTTTTTCATATGTGGTACGCAAATGACTAAACTCGTTTTTTAAACAAATGTATCGTGCCTTG
This sequence comes from Leptinotarsa haldemani, assembly GCA_015342125.1. Taxonomy (NCBI): domain Eukaryota; kingdom Metazoa; phylum Arthropoda; class Insecta; order Coleoptera; family Chrysomelidae; genus Leptinotarsa; species Leptinotarsa haldemani. The sequence goes on along the minus strand of WOGM01000911.1, from coordinate 222 downwards.
ACATAAAACCGTAGAGCCGGCACCCAAGTCAACCAACTTACTTGACTCTGCTAGATATCGAGTGGTCCAATGAAAGGGCACAAAAGTATCTTTCCAATGATACCTAATTTGTTGTATTTACTTGAATAGTTATAAAAAAAGCAAGAACATTTATTCGATATTTATTTTATGTTAATAAAAATGCGGAAAAACAGCATTTTTATCACTACTACATTCCTCAAT
>WOGM01000910.1:0-11019 GCA_015342125.1 Leptinotarsa haldemani | reverse complement strand
CAATTGTTCATTTTTCACTTATATTTTATTTTACTATTATTTCATTTAAGGGTTTTTTTGCTTAATATAATTTGTTCTACTTTCAACTATTCACTTTTTAATAATTCCTTTTTTAGTTGTTTCAGGGATTTCAAATCATTTTAAAATAGGAGACAATGGAAGTCCGAACTAGTGAAATTCATCATGAAACATTGTCAATCACCTTCAAACTTTATTCTCTATATGCAAAATTTGAAACTCTTCGTTAAAGATATGATTTTCTTCTAAAAGATGATTTGAATATGTTGAATTTGCTTTCTTTTACATAACTTTTCTTATTTACATGTTCCTAGATTGGTCTGCCGGTTTGACCAATATGTACCTTTGAACAAGTTCCACACTTTAATTTATATACTCCTGATTTCTCGAATTTGTATGTTTTGTCTTTATTATTTTTAACTAACTTTCCCAACGTATTACTTGTTCTATTATACAATTTCAATATCTCGTTTTCTCAAAAATAAAGCCACTTTTTCCGTTGTTTATCCAAAATACTCTCCTTAATTTTGAATATCTACCTTATCAATAGGAAAAACGTCTCGAATCACTTAAGTATTTTGTTTATTAATTCAGTTTAAACCCATTGTTAACCGCAATTTGCTTTATGATATTAATTTCTTTATTGAAATTATCTATTGAAAGAGGAACATTGACTAATCTGTGAATCATGCTATTATAAGCTGCCACTTTGTGTTGATAAGGATGGGTAGAATCGTAATGTATAGTAATATCCGTATAGTACAGTTTGTGATAAATTGAAAAATCATATTAGTTGGTCATTCTACTAATTGTTAATTCCAAAAAATTGATTGAGTTGTCTGCTTCTACTTCAATAGTTAATTTAATTTATAGAGCTTTAACGTATTTTGGAAAACAACGGTAAAAGTGGCTTCGTTTTTGAGGAAACGAGATATTGAAATTGAATATAGAACAAGTAATACGTTGGGAAATTTAGTTAAAAATAATGAAGACAAAACATTCAAATTCGAGAAATCAGGCGTATATAAATTGAAGTGTGGAACGTGTCCTGAAGTATATATTGGTCAAACTGGCAGAACATTTAGGAATCGAATCCAGGAACATCATATGATCTATGTAAATGAGAAAACAAATTCAACATATTCAAATCATCTTCTTGAAGGAAATCATATCTTTGATGAAGAGTTGAAACCGAATCATTTGGAAGCAATGAAAATTAATCAAACATTCCAATGAATGACCAACTGGATTTAATATCCAGTTGAACTTGTTTTCTTAAAAACCTAGAAACAATTATTATTGATGTAGATGTGAGGTAAATACTTCAGATGATCATAATTGAGAGGTTCAGGTAATTTTTTTGGAGGTAGTCTCAATTATGGTTACCTGTATTATATATCTAAATATTAGTAAGAAGCAACTTGAAGTTTTCAAATCACTTGATAAAGCTACTGTGTTAGCAAAACATGCTGTGATATATATTTTTCAAATAAAGTTTGTGCAGATCAAATCGTGAGGTGAAATGTTTATGAAATTACTATGATTCGTCATCAAGTAACAGTCGAATCAATCAGAAAATATGTATAAGTTTCCTCATCAGCTATGACATGCACGTTCGGTCAATGATATTCTAATCTTCAACAGAACACTGCACTATTCATTTTCTAATATAAGTGAATTCGATTCCAACAAAGCGTTCATCTCAAAGTCAGTGAAATCCGTGACAACATCAAGATAAGACACCTTCAATATATACAGACTATCTCAAAAATTAATTTGGTAAATGGAATTGAATTCAATGTAATACAAAAACAAGTTTAAGTTGATTTTTCCGTTCGTATTCTGATTGTTAAGAGGTCTACACTCTCAGGAATATCAGAACTGATTCAATTTTTCAATAATGTATGAACAATAGCAAACAAAAAGTTCTTTATAAAATACAGACCGCTTTTACTAATCTCACAGTTGAATGTGTGCCAAGTTGAGCTGCATCCTGTATATCAATTCTTTAAACATTTTCAGGACAGACGACGTATGAACATGTATGTATTTATAAAATTTATGCAAATAATGAAGATATTGCAACAAATGAACTTTCGAAATTTTTATTTTATTTGAATAAGGTCAAATGTTATCCATAACAAACTTTTATATTTTACTTCATGCATAACCCTCAGAGAGGAGCATTGTGGAAAACCATGTATAAGAATTTTGATGGCTCAAATCATTATCGATTGGAAAGAATTAATTATTTTAGTGTTCTTTATCATTCGGCAAAGTTAATGTCGGTACAATTTATGTTTACTGATATAGAAAAGTTACCTCTTAGTAACTAAACTCATGGTTTAAAAGGTTCAATTCACAGAGAAAGTCGTATATTATTAAATAATTACAAATAGTGCTGCTATACTGCTGCGAAAGGAACAGTAGAATCTTTTTCTAGATTGATCTTCTTTATACTGCATTAGCGATGCTTTAGTTATATTCTTGGGGTGATTTTTTATAATGATTCATATTTTACTGGTTCGAATTTGTTAGTAAAACGGTGACTTCAGAATTTCTACTGAAAGATATTTTTTTAATAAACAAGCTCTTTTCTTTTGGGAGTAAAATTTTCAAAACATGAAATTTTTAATAAATTGAAAGGGTTGTATGGGGAAGTAGAATGGCAAAACTTTTCTTTCCTAATTAGATTTTGTGTCTCATATTTGAATGCTTTTTTGTAATTATTTCCGATTTGATGGATTCTAATCATTTTCAGAAAATTGCACATTATAAAACGTATTTCACAAAATATTTCCAACTGCTTCACGAAGACTTCTTACAAATTAGTGTGATATAAATCTATTTCAAAGTGAATCGGAATTCGTTATCGAGTGAAAAATATGAATTTCATCGCTACATTACAAATTTCTGGTGTGGCGTTTTTTTGTTTACAAACTATATATATATTAAAACAAACTAATGAATTTGCTCATCTGTGATTCATTACTACACCAAAGATTTCAAATAGTGCATCACATGTAAGAAACGATAATATAATTGACGCTTTTTCCGACTGAGTCGAAAATATTATTGAGAACAATAACATGAGAAAATTTCAGAAAACAATTTTGTTATTTTTTCACAAAACAATTCTATATTTTGATAAAGTATGAATTGGAATTATTAGAGTGAATAGTGATGGAATGTATGTATGTTTTGTGTACCACAAAATAAAACTCTCAATTTTCTGAAGTATCTCATACTTATTATTTGTCATTTTCCAATTGAATCAGTTGGTGACAAAATGAAAACTATTTCGAATTCGAAATTTTTTTTTTAACTTTTGGAGAAATGCAAGTAATTTTATGGTTTGAGAAGCCAAAGTTTTAAAAGCCCTTATTTCGAAGAATGAATTTTGAAATCAGCCGAGAAAATTACTATCTTTTAAACTTTCAATAGTAAAAAATATTTGAATAAAGAAACAGTTATTCATGCCATTGGGTATATATAATATCTGTTAAAGAATCTGTTGAAAAAATTTATTTTTTTCAACCCCCCTATATGAACGACAACCCTCAAAAGTGTGAGAGTGACTTGTGAGAGTTAGGGATTAACGAGATCTCAACTCTTGACGTGCGATTTCATAGCAAATATTTATCATTCGATATGAAAAATGATTTAAAAATTAATAACAATTTTTTACGGAAATAAAAACATATCAGCGGAGGTTTATGAAATTTAAAACGTACCTCAATATTTTTGAGTCAATTTAAAGATCCTGCAGGTCGCGTTTCACTGCGGCACTGATATGATACTTCAACGTTCAAGTGGTAGCACACGACTGATCGGTTTTACTCTCCCAGAGCCATTCATTCATAGACAAAGTACGTGATCATAGGACGAAAAAGTGGAGGGGGTCTTCAAATTCGCTCATTTGAAAATTCCTAATTTTCACTTCAAGTTTCGCTGACCATTTTTTGATTCATAGCACGAAAAATATTTGTGGTGAAAAATGACTGAAATATTAATGAGGAATTTATTAAAATAAGTATTTTTCACAACAACAAAATATTTTTGATAAACAATTTCGAACAAATGAAAATATAAACCTTCGAAAAATGAAGCAGTTTCAAGGAAGCGGAAAATTATATAAAAAAGTTATATAAGTTCCAATTGGATTGGAAAATAGGGAGATGAAATGGAAGAAAGGGAAAAGTTCAGATAATTACCACTCATGGGTATTTACTTGAATCCGAAGAAAGAAACATATACCTGTCAGTTGGACTTGGACTGCCTCAAGGCTCGATATTGTGGTCTGTTTTCAACACACTTGTATTTGCTTTACTTGTATGTTTCTCTGTAACCAACGCCTTTGGACACGATTTTGACTAACTTTAAAACTAACAGATTCATTTTAAACTTTGTACACTTATCAAGAATCGGTGACAATACAATGATTTCATAAGTTTATCACATTATCTTGATCAGGATCGCCAGGAATAAATTATTTCCTCACAGTCTCTGTATGAGAGCAAGTGAGACAAGCTTTCTGTATCCATATGTGTATATATTTTAAATCAAAACAAATGGGCTTGAAATAGCAAGCCAAACTAAGAAGTGAAAAATAAATAATAGTTTAAGGTATGGGGAGCTAAATATCCATTGTTATAAATACTTGGTTAGGAGCTGTTTGCCAGATTGGAACCATAATAAAAATATAATTTAAAGCATCCCACGATTTTTTGCAACAAAATTATTTTTTTGTTAATAGATTCATTCTGATTTCAGAGTCATTAAAAGTCATTACCTACATAAAGCCATAGGACTTATCGATGTTGAACACAATCTTAAATTAGTTTCGATTTAATTTTATTTTAACATGCTTTTATTAGCTTCACCTGTATGCTTGTCTTGACAGAATTATCGACATTATTGGTTGATCTATTCGCGGGCATATGGCGCTATACGTAACCTCCTTGATATAATTCGAACTCATTTTACATGTATTTCTTCATTTGAAAAAAGTATTTTTTTAATTAACATGCGCGCCTGCTGCCTTATTTATTGTAACTCTCTTGTGCGTGACTGCTGCCTTCCTTGGGCTTGGAAGCTGTTTTTCAGGCTCCCTCTCCGGAATCGGAAAATATCAATGGTCATTTTTCTAAACAATATACAGCTGATTGATCCCAAAGTTTAGATAAAATAAATATAGTTTAAAGAGACTCAAAAACACGCTTTTATAGCATACGAAACTGAAGAATGAAAAATAAATGTACTTTAAAATAACTAAAAAACACGAACATCGAACTAAAAAGTTAAAAACATTAAAAAAATAAGTTTGAAACAATGACGAACGGAAAATACTAGTATTATTGTGAAATTAGCGTGGGCGCTTTGAGCCATAATTTTTGTATATCAAACCCTCGTCGTTTTTTTCACAATAATACAAGTATTTTTCGTTGTTTCAAGCTTATTTTAAAAAAATTTTTAACTTTTCAGTTCGATGTTATTTGTGAATGAAAATACTAATGAAAAAAATCCATCATCAAAGATGAAAGTAGATGATTGAGACATTTTGAGCTCTTTGACCTTTCCAATATGTCTTAAACCATCAAAAACCGCATAGGAGCTGACACCTAATTCTTCCGCCATCCCACGCACTGTTTGTGATGGGGCAGTCTCCACCAGGGTCCTCAAATCCTCGTCCTGTATCACAGTAGGTCGACCACTACGGGGCTCACCTTCGAGGCTAAAATTTCCGGAACAAAATTTCGCAAACCAACGTGGAACAGTGCGTTCATCAACACTATTATTGTCAAATGTTAATTTTTCGGGCTCATTCGACAGCGTTCTGGTTAAATTTCAGTTCGTCGAGTAAAATTGGCCAAAAATTGCTCAAAGACATCATATACGCTGAAAAGAGGCAAACATTTATATTTGGAAAAAAAAATTAACAGAGTACAAAAAAATTCTCCATCGATCTGTATATACCACTTCACCGTGAAATAAATATTTATTGAGTTACAGAGCTACAAAAACATGACATTAAAACGGACAAAACTTTTAGAACGACCTGTAGAATGCTCTCTTCTAAATCAATTCTTGATATATGGACTGTTACTGTTTTTCGTTGAGTAACCAAACGTAACAGTTACTTCAACTACATCAGTCATTTCATTTGTGATTAATTTCTGCCAAATTTGTTGAAATACGGTTATCATATGACGAGAAATTTTTCAAGAGCCTGAAAGAGAAGAAAGAGAACAATATGACTTATCTCCAAAAATGCCTACTTCTTTACCAAAAATACCCCCTTTTGAAAATCAAATATTCATAGTTATCGTGAATGAAAAATGTTCCCTCGAAAACTCACGTAATATTCATCCCCATCATTGATGCTTTATTATTGATGCGATATTCATCCCGAAGACGGTTAACCATCATTTTTCATTACATATAGATACGAGTATTTTTACGGCCCTCTGATCACAGGATGTTTTCATTCCACTACATGGAAGTTACTTGAAACTAATTATGTTGTTATTGGCCGTTGATCTGTAAGAATATTTTGGGTCTTTGACTGATTATTTGTTTCTCTTGGAAAATTTTTGAATAGATGGTACAAAATTGATTCAGGCATATGCTGAAAGGAATATCTTTTGATCAATGGTTCCGGATGTGAATAATTAGTTAATGTTAAAGGTGCACTAACTTTCATAAGATATTTTTTATCTTTTGGTGATTGTTGATATGAAGATGACTTTATATAGATGTAAGAAAACAAGTTGTGCTGAGGTATTTTTGTTTGAAGGTCATAGATTCTTTATTGAATACAATGAATACAAAAATGCCGAACTGTTAAAAACTTTTTTTTTCTTCTTGAATTCAGAATTGATTATCACCAGGCTATATTTTCCAAATCGCCTGTTATATGCTAATACATTTACCCTTCATACCACGATTGATCTGTGTTCTGAAGAATTTAATGCTGTTGAGTGAACCAAGATAATGAAGCACTAATATTTGTTTGAAGGTGGTTGACAATGTTTCGCGGTGTATTTCATCAGTTCGGACTTCCATTGTCTAATCTAATATAATATTAATTGACTTGAAAACTCTGAAAAAAATTAAAAAGATTAACCGAAAATAACAATTTTATTGAACAAAAAACTGAAATTACAAAGAAATAACATACAAGCTACAACCAAAAAAATTGAAATTTGTTTTAATTTTTATTTTTCATTTTTTGATAGTGATATTTTTAATTTTCAGCTTTTATTAATATTTCAATTTTTTTGTTGTAGCTTGTATGTTATTTCTTTATAATTTCAGTTTTTGTTTAATGAAATTGTTATTTTCGGTTAATCTAGTTAATTATGTTTCAGGAATTTCAAATCAATTTATATTATATTAGACAATGAAAGTCCGAACTGATGACATAATTATTATTCAATAATGATTTTGGATAGTCATGATTGTTTGGGTTGAAAGAACACAATTCCATATCAAATAGGCAAAATTAATGAAAAATTGCAAAATCATACGAAGCAAAACAGTCGTTTCGGTTTATATATGAAAAAATATGAAAGTTCAAGACAGCTGTCCAAATTACCTCAAAGTGTTTTGATAATTTACTGCAGAAGAAAACCAGTACCTACTAACACATATTCAGGATACATAAAAAGGAATTCTCGTGATTTTAATTAATCATCATTGTCTAATATGATATAAAATGATTTGAATTCCCTCAAAAAATCTGTAAAACATTAAAGAGATTAGCTGAAAATCAACAATTATATTAAGCAGAAAAACCTAAATTAAAATGAAATACAAGCCACAACCAAAAATAAAAAAATTTAAATATTGACAGGAGATGAAAAATAAAAAAATTATTATTAAGAAATGAAAATTTTATAAATAAAAAAATTCCAAGCAAAGTTACTTCACGACGTTTTGATTGTTTAGTATCCACAATCGTCTTCTGGTTTTATTCCTCCGACCAATTTATAGATCATTTGAGTGCTTCCACATAACCACGAAACATTGTCAACCACCTTCAAACGAACATTATTTTGGTATCTCACTCTTCACAGCAAAAACCATGATTCAGTCTCAAATTCTTGTGTATATACCGTTCGTGAACGTTTCTTGTATCTATTGTTTCTTCTTTCACTCACAGTTAATTGTATTTTCATCACGAAAGAATATTCAAAGCCAACGCTAGACTCAGGTATGAAAAGTATATTACTGGTGGTAATAATATACTACGGGTAGTATAGGGTCTTCAACAAAACCTTCTGAACTCTGACAATTGAAAACCGCCATTTTGTTGAAGATACATCTGTCAAGTTAGGTGTCATAATTGGAGTATGTTTTGCCAAAGTCACCATGGACAGATAAATCATTCAGCAGCACGAAGGATCAGCTGGATACATCTCCGCTGTCTGTGAGAATGTGCAGGATAATCCGAGTCAGTCGATTTCTCGTAGCTCATAAGAACTTAGCCTTCCGCAGACAACTTGGCGAATTTTGTATCGTGTACGGGCCCGCACCCGTACAAAATTCATTTGACCCAGGAATGAAGGATGAGGCTCATTTTTGGATGAATCTGTACCTGAACAAACCAAACTGTCGAATTTAGGACGATACCAATATACATGAGATCCAGAAGCGTCCAATGCATCCCTAAAAAGTCACTGTTTGGTGTGGATCGAACTGGCGGCGTCATCAGTCCATATTTCTTTGAGAACGACGTTGGCCAGGCCATCACTGTTAACGGCGAGCACTATAGGTCGATGATTAACAACTTCTTTTGGTCTTAATTGAATGATCTGGATACCAACAACAAGTGGTTTCAACAGGACAGCGCTATATGCCATACAGCTCATGCCACATTGGATACTCTGCACAAGCGATTTGAGGGCATGGCCATCCCATGTAGAGGTGATTTGAACTAGAATCGTACGATTTGACTCCGTTGGACTTCTTCTAGTGGGATTTTTTCGGGTCGAAGTTTTATGCGAATGAGCCGTAAACCAGACCGGTCTTCAAAGTCAAAATTACCCATGCCATCTGTCACATTCAGCCTACAGTCATGGAAAATTGTACGTTTCGGATGCGCTTCACCCAGAGACGCCGTGGTGGACATTTGAACGGTGTTACACTACACACATGATGGTATCAATAGGTCTTTCGAACAGATAAAAAATTTCGAAGATAAACAAATATTATCACCACAGTCTGCCCAACAGTCTGCTGGTCAACGACCAGCCACAGTTCCACTGGAATACTCTCCGATTTGAAAGTGGAAAACTATGCATAGGAAAATTCTGTCAGATTGAAAATATATCTACTGGTATCTGTGGAAGCAACCCAGTCCCAATAATAGCACTTCCATTTTATATCAGAAGCAGGTGTCAACTTGTTTGTGTTGAATGATGTGTGATGAGTTGATGTTTAATGCTCAAGTGTGAAAATTTTTGACATTTGGATTAGGATAATAAAGAGCCCAAAAACAAAGTATCGTAACAACACCACAGTACTGTTTCAACCGTCAATAGTGCTGGGCTGAAATGGTATTCTCCTGATGCATGCATCTTTGTTGCATCATGTGGGAAGTTTTCAGCTTAGGACTGAACCGAGCATATGTTGCTCACATTTTTTTCTACGATCGAGTTATTTTATTTCATTTCATATTGTGCTGAAAATCATTCGTGAGATAATTTTACAATAAGAAAAAATTACTCAATAAAGAAAGATAACACCGAAAACGTTAGGTTCATCTTTCACAATTTGATTCACTTCTCAAGTTTTTAAGATATTGGTTCTCTAATATTGTCTTCGGCTACAGTTAAAGATCGCCATCCTCCATTGCATTTTAATGTTAGTATGTCTGCCCCCAATTCCATGAGCAAAGTTGCAAAAGATTTGCGGAAACGGTGTGCTCTGTATTTTGCAATTTCGTTTTGAATTTTACCAAAAGTATTTATACAAACAGTTTGCATTTTGCAGCGACGAATCAAAATTTTGCATTTTAAATAGAAGGAATAAACATTTTTGAGCTGATCATAATCCACATGTGACGAAAGAAGTGGGTTTTCAAGAGAAATTTTACCTGAATGTTTTCTGAATTTAGGGGAAAAATAAAATTAGCTTTTTTATCCACGAAGATTCATTAAATGCAAAGAGATATCTCCAAATATTGAAGACGACTGTTACAGATTTTCTCGAAAATTTGCCTTTAGAAGACTATAGTTATTCGGGGTTTCGACAGGGCGGAGGGCCAGCTCATTCCACCCAGGAAGTTCCCAGAAACTTTATGAAATGTTTGACGATCGTTGGTTTAGGCGTTTAGGGCCATAGGATAGGCCACCTGATCTCACGTCACTTGATTTTTTTCATGGGCTGTTTTAAACGAGAGGGTGTACAGTACTCCAGTATATTGAAGATCTGGATCCCCATGAAATTGGAGAAGCAACCACAAGTCGCATACAAAAGAACATTTTGAAATGTTTGGAATGTAATGGACAACATTTCCAGCATTTGTTGTGAAAATGTGATATTTCGTGAACATTTTATTATTTTTAATCATCTTATCCTGTTACTTTCTGTACTTTCACATGTTATAGCCCAGAAAATTTTACTTTCTACCTAGAAATGCCTAATTTTTGGTTCAGTTGAGCCTTAGTTGAGGAAATTATTTTCTAACCTCACGAACTCCGTCTCGTTCATTGGCGTTAATCCAGGATACATTTGGTTGAATTTTCTGCAAGTTCAACAATGATTTGCTAACTTTGTTCATGTGTAATGAATAATTTCATAAGGAATTCGTTCGAATAATCCATATTTGCATTCATTTTGAAAGACGTTCTGAAACACCGTCAATAACTATTCGTAATTTACTTATAAAAGTAATCAAACTATAATAAGCTTGATAAGTCAACTGCTACCTAAAGTATGTATTTATGATGCACTGTTTGGAACCTTTGGTGTAGTAATGAATATTACTGGAGTTTT
>WOGM01000909.1:0-11009 GCA_015342125.1 Leptinotarsa haldemani | reverse complement strand
ACTGGCCGAAGGATGCTTTTACACCCTCCGTGAATTCGAACTTTTTTGTGATTAGTGACTTCCAGTATTGATCTTCTCATGTTTCTTCATATATTGCTTTATCTTTGTGATGGTCTTGTGTTTTTTCACAGGCAGTGAAGTATGCATCACAGAAATACCCGATTCCAACTCGGTTTTTGACTGGATGTTTCATAACATTTAAGAATGTAATCTTTTTTTAACCATTATTTATGTTTGTAATTTTAATTGTACATAATCATCAGACACAATTTAATTCGTGAACTTGGACTAATCCGATCTAATTATTGTTGATAGGATATGGATGCAATAAAATTTGAATTTCAACACTATCTACAATATACTACATATAGAAAATGAAGAATAGAAATTGAATCTGCTCGAGTCTCTGGAAATCAATAAGGCCAAACATTCAAATTCCCTAGAGAACGACCAATGAAAGGTTAACCACTCACCACTGTTAAATCTTTTTTCATAATGCCAATAATTTTATTCATAATAACCTACCGTCCAAGAACTGAGATTGTAATTTGTTTTACAAATTCTACTCATTTACTATTAACCAATGAGGTAACTTACTGTTGTATATAAGAATTGTAGTCCAATGTGTAATAGTTATTACTATCGATAAAGCTAGGCTGTAAGAGAAACGCGTTCTAGAATTGAAAAAAAATGTGAAAATTGCTCAATTATAATCATGAATAGTGTTATTATTAATTTTCATAAAGTAATGGCTCAGTATATTCATTAGAGATTAGAGGAAAAACATTTTAAACAGACAGATAAAATTATTGACACTATGCATGGAACTTGTCGACCTAAGTGAGATGCAGTAAAGCAGCATGTATTACATACAAAAATTAAAAATGTGTGATAGTAAATTTCTGAAGCAAAACATGTTTTGCAAATATAACGGTGAAAGATCAGATATTGATAGAACTGAGAGAAATTAACTGAAGGGTACCCAAACTTAGAAGCAATTCAGAGAATAACCATTACTAACCCACCACACACAATTGTGTCTAGAGAATAAGAAATATATACATTTCAAGAACACTGATGAAAATTCAGCTTCCAGCCTCTTTCACTTCTTAAATTTGTAATTCCGAGACATGGAATTTTGTCAGTCAATTTTATTCAATTATCTATCGAAGTGGTTAAATCATCATGGGCGATAAACTAATGTACTAATTTAAAAATGACATCATTCATGAGAACGAGGAGTTATTTTTTGAACTTGTAAACTCTATCCTTAAAACGCTTTTTTGTGAAAAATGACCAGTAAAAAAAGGTTTTGTAATTAATAAATGCAAAGACTATCGATAAGTAACAAGTAGGTACACATAACGTTAAACTCCTCAATTATGAGGTAATTATTTACCTTGGCACGAATTACCAATCGTTTTACATGTTTAAAGAAAAAAAGGTTACAAATACACATTAAAATCATAAAAAAAACTAATATAAAAACTATAGTTCATCACATACCCTTTTTGAGCAATATAAAACTTAAAGCAAATAAAAAATAAGGAAATATATACCATTACTGAAAAGTGTGATAATTACATTAGTTGATAATACAAATTCAGCAGAAAGGATCTGAATTTCCTTTCATGCCTCAGTTTTTCTGCTGAAATGAACAAAATTTGTCACAGAGAAGAAACTTACAATGCAATCCTATGTGAAAAAATGGTTTAATAATAATTGACTTGCAATTTCAGGGGAACAAATTTTTTCATATATTTCCATTTGATTTAATCAATTCTAGATTTCATTTTACTTCAGATAAGTAAAATAAATATTGGTACCTGGTAATGTATATTGTTCAGATGTACCAATAACTTGATTTTCTAGAATAAATATTTCCCAATTATGATAACAGTGATTTCTTTTTGGGATACTTTTTTTTACCACAAAAAATATATAACAAGGTTAATCTCATCCATAGTGAGAAGTAAAATCTCTCACTTCGTAATATCACTTTTTGCATGGAAAGTGTTTGACCAACTTTGTTTTATACCGTCAAAGTTTTAGTTTTCAATTTATTAGTTTCGAAATTTTCCGAACGTCTTCAGTAGAATCTCACTAATCTAGCACTTCGATAGACCGATACGTCCAATAATCCGGCATCCTCCGCCCATGCCTCCCTGATTCTTCTATTCCAATGCGCTCCGTCGGCGCGTTGTCGTCTAGCAGTCTAACCTCAAAACTTATTATATGTATACATATCCCGTGTTTTTTTTTCTATAATCCAGTAATCCGGCACCATCTGGTTTTTTAATAGTGCCGGATTAGTGAGATTCTACTGTACATTCTTCAGCTATTAAATATCTGATTCTCACGGACAAAGTATGATGAGCTGTTTTCTCGGGTTTCGCTCCATGTTCTGTGTATTTTATCCTCATAAGGATTATTCTCATAACGTTTCAGTAAAGTCTCATTTGCCATCTTCAACTAGTCGAAAAACTCCAGACATCACCAGAAGATGACAAATGAGACTTTGCCGAAACGTTGTGATAATAATCCTTATGAGAACACGGAGCGAAACCCGAGAAAACAGTTCATCATATTCATGATACTGAACCTATTGTGATATATCCTGATACAACTTATACAAAATGTATGGACGGAAAAACAGTGGAAATACTATGGGATTCATTAAAATTAGAGTACGAGTCTACTTCATGCAAAGTGATTAAAAGCATTTATCATTTCAATATCAGTCAAGAATATCTGCCAATGAATTTTCACAGCTTGCCAAGCGAATTATGAAAGCTTAAGGTAAGAACAGCACACCACTGCTTTAGATATAAAAAAAATGAATTGACTTGTATCACATTCATAGTTCATCAGAGACTTGTAATTTAATCTATCTGAAAACGAAGTAGATACAGTTTCAGGGGTTCATATCATGAATTTCTCAACTTCTTTTACATGAATTTTTAGATTTATTAAAAATTGACCTGATTCTGATGTCATGTACGGAGATGCTGTGAATTACTTCTATCACAGGCTTTATTGGCTAAGATGTACTAGTGAGAGATCCATTCAAAAAATGATACAAAGAATAAAATATTCATTCAACAAGCACATTTACCCAAAACAAACCTAATATTTTTCTAACTGGAATAAACTCAATTATTTAAAGCATACAATCACTTTCAAATTGTTAAAAATAACAGTTTCTCTCAGGTTCATCCAATTGAATATTAAAAAACTAATAACACATTGCGTCACTTAAGACACCAACATCTTACCTACACAAACACACTTTTATCTTAATCTAAACCTACAGTACCAATTTTTCATAAGAATATCATAAGCTCATTGTGCAGCCTAAGCATTGATGAGTTTGGTTTTCTGCGGATCATCATATTTACAGATCTCATAGGAATTTATGCTACTCATAGAAGTGTAGGAGTTGTTCACAATGTGAGGAGCTTCGTTGAATTCATCTAGTTCTTCTAGATCGGCTGATGAAGGTCCTTTTAGGAGGAAATACTGCTCAGAACGTGTTGGCCATAATAAATGAGCCATAACGCAGTAGGCAAAGCAGTCTGCTGAGTAAGTTATACCTAAAAGTGGGAATCATTTCACAAACAAAATGTTAAATGTCCATGCCAAACAAACTCTTACCTAATAATAGTTTGAACCTCCATAGAGCAGAAACATGAAGAGCAATCAGAGCTAAAATAGGCAAGTAGATGAACCAAACTAAGCTTGAGGCACCAAAATGCAACAAGAAATTCAGTTTTTGTGTGTTATGTTCATACAACATTGTTGTGCGTAGTTCATACAAGAACCAAACCATTATCAACGATCTGAACACTATTATTAACCATCCTGGCCATGTCTGATACTCATCTATGTCTTCAATTATATCAACCTCAGTCTGAAATTCTTAACAATTAATATTTGATAAATCCTGAAATTTTTAAAAACGAACCAAATTCCAAACATATAGTAATATATGTACAATTCCATATCCCAGCCATATGGCAAAAACTAGTGGTTTCCAAGTTAATTCAAGACGAGTGACAGCCCACCCTTTGGCTAGTAAAAGAAGCAGAAGCATAAACGAGGTCTGTAAATAAGTTTTGTGATAAATATTTGGGTTTGAATTATCGATATGTATAAGTATTTTAAGGATTATTTGATAATGAACATACCCTGGATAAAATATCGAAAATATCTCCGGTCATTGCCATTTTTGGAAACCCTTCTCCATCCAAAGCGAATTTTAGAGTATGAATTAGGATTAAACACAAGGCTACAAAATCTAATAACAAACTAGCAGTAAATAATCTTGTAACTGGATGTTTTTGAGTTCTCACTGCATGACACTGAAGAGGCACAAGGACCATGTAGCACAACCAAAACAAAATGTAGAGTTCCAATGTATTCTGTCTATCAAAAGAGAATTGATACGTAAGTGTACTATAAGCAGAGTTGTTTGGGTTTCCATTCACGAGCCAAATATCATATTCTATTTCATATGGTGTGTAGGTTTTATATTCTTGCCATTCACAAGAGGTGGCATTATGAAAACAAGCCACCATAGAAACATACCAAAAACTGAAATATAAAATAGTCAGAAGCTTCACGTCATACTCTAAATCATACTGCAAATAGTTAAGTATATTATTATTAGCAACTTACGATGGTTGCTTAAAGTCTTGTATGACATAAGTGAATTGATGACCCCTAACAACATTCCATGGATTGTCTTCATCTTCACAAAGTTTCCCTTCAGGACATGGTACCTTTCTTAGATAATCTTTCCCATCAACACTACATTTACTATCATAAGTCCTAGTTTTCAAGGTATGAAACATTCGTCTGCAAGCTTCATTTCTGTTATATATGCCCCTGTTCTTGTAGTAATCTAAGAAATATGACCTATCCAGAACAGCAAAAGTGATAGGATACACGAAGGAATTTTTGGAAGTGATATTTCCAAATATGTATCCATGGGTTGCTTCTGCTTGATGATGATCAGTCTTTTGAAACCCGAACTTTATCAAAAATTTAAAAAAATCGTTAGATTTGAAGGATCCTTTCAAGTGCGTGCACTGTCCTATTTGTATGAATGAATAAATTAAAACAGTTATCACTGAAAAAATGTAATTTTTATACATTTTTGTTTGAAAATATGGTATTTCATGATATATACTTGAAAATGTCAAAACAAAGTGTCAATTTTGAATGTCAAAATGTTTTTTCTTTTTCTTCTCCAATCTCTTACGCTTGCATTCAGCAAGCCGTTAAAGCTACTTCACCATTGAAATGATAGACGGTAACTGCTGGATAAAATTGAGGCGCTTTTTTCTTTGCTGAATCATTACGCTGTATAATCTACATAATCAACTGTTCTGATTTTGTTTACAAAGAACGAATCTTGATCGGCGATCGATGTCGAAGTTTGGTTTTGCAACTGATCGTTTGTACTTGATATTCAAGGATTGAGTCTTCTTTCTGTCGAAATCATAGATGCCATCTTCATAAGGGAAGATGGCATCGCCTTTACTTACTGTCTGAAGTATATTGAGTGTGTTTATATTTTTTTTGTCAACATTGATATGACACCGAACATAACAATATACCGTCTAAATGATACAAACTGTGCTTTTACACTTCATTCAGTGTAGCGATTTTCAGTTACTAATGACATTATTGAGAACCAACTAAGAGGTTTTCTACGATGATATGTTCTAAAAGAAAACACTTTCCAAACGCTACTAACTGAATTTATAACCTGAATGAATCATTTTTTCTACTGACGTTGTATAATGGTGATTTAATGATGATTGTCATTTGAGTTCGAGCACCAATCAATACAATTACAATATTTGCTAGTTTATCAGCATTTTTCATTCCAGAATCGAAATCGCTCATTGCTTCATTGTTGTAAAGTGTCGAGTACTGTGCTTATTTACAATAAAAGTTAATAAATGCATTATTTTACGAATTATTTCTGTTACTGACGAATTGCTTGCTAGTAAAAAAAAATGCAAACGAACAATTATTCGTTCAATATTTTTGATAATCATCTTTTTAATCCATTGACAAGAATTTTAAACAAAGAAGAGAGCATTGGAAACTATATATCTGGAAAAAAAATCAGGTTTCATGATACATAAAGTTTCAAACACAGATAAATTCAACATCAGTAAACACCTTTTAGAAAACTTATTGATCAGATAATTTCTGCCAGATATATACCGGAAAAAATACAAAACAATTTCGTACGAATATTTTTATCATTATTATTGAAACTATTATTTTCAGCTCACCTGAATAACTCGTACCTACATACAAAAACTAAAATTGTTAGATCTCTAAACGTCAGAATCATCCTATAGAGTGTGCTGACTATTCGAGACCGATCGGCTTTTCGAAATTAATTCAATTTTAATAAAAAACCTCGCAAATGTATCGTAAATGTCAAGATCCAGATTTCAAAAAACGAATACAACATTTTCTCAACAATTCAGTGACAAAGAATGTAAACTTTAACGACCGGAGATAACTTTCCCAAAGTTTTCAATGTTTCTTTTAGTCTAAGATGGATATGTTTATGATTGTAATACATACTTGTGTGTAAACCCTTTTATCTGCTACAAATGTTCATAACATAATGTGGTTAATTGAATTTATCTATCAATTTGCCTAATGGTTTATTGGCCGTGGTCTGCAGGATGTATATGCCCGACGTTTTGTTTACAACTGCGGTAGACAGTACTCTAGTTATCCTTTAGAAGGCATACTGCATCGTTCAGGGTTAGCATCTCTGATTTTATTCCAACGGTGGTGAGCGTGGATGGAATTAAACCGAAAATCCGCCCCTTAACGATGTAATATGATCTGCTACATACGGTTGCATTGTTTAAAATATGCAATGCAACCGTGTGAAATTGATGTTGTTGGCAGACGCTTTCTGCAGAACATGACTACTGATAATCGTGTTTTGGAATAATAGCCATCCCCGATTTTTGAAGTGTTTTTGTTGTCAGATTGACGTTTCATATGTCATGTTTCCTAAACTACATCAGTTTTTTTACTGAAATTTTCAGTGTAGAAGTCATGTAAATAGTAATAGAAAAACCCTTAAAACACTTCAATAATATACCTTCACATGACCCCTGTTATAATGGAATTGCAAGCACAAGAATATTTGAAACAAAAAAACTGGATTCAAGCCATAGATTTATATAACAAACTTCTCAGCAACAAACATAATACCATTGAACTAATCGTTTCCTATTTAACTGACAGAGCCGAATGTTTCTTGGAGTTGAATAACCATCATGGAGTTATAGTTGATTCAAAAAACATTATAAAGTTGTCTCAAGATCACACTAGCTACAATGTTTGCTTGGCAAGAAAACGGCTGATACATTCTCTTTATATGTTGAAAATGTTTGCAGGTGAAATTTCAACTTCCCCAGAAAAATATATTATTTTTTACTTATCATTAATGCATGCCATAGTTCTTGTTTATCGGTAAATTATTTTTTGTCTTACATTCTAGAAGCAGATATGGCTGCTAGAGATTGGTTAATTCTCATACAAGAATCTGACATGAACACAGAAATAAAACCGGTCCTAGAGAGTCTTCTAGGAAATTTTATAAATTGTATAAATCCTAAGCAGAAAACAATAAATCTATTGAAAATTTTGGATGCAAATTTCACAAATGCGTTCAACATCAATTCGAAGGTAATTTTTCCAACTCCGTTTCAATTTTGAAAAATGATTTCTTTGTGATATTAGATGATAACCTAAAGTAACTTGTATTGGTATATTGGCAATGCCTTCTTAAAAGGTTAGGAAATATGCTTTAAAAAAAACAATATATTTTGTAATATGACAGGAAAATGTAGCTGTCTCAGTGGGTCATATTTTTCTTATCTTTTTAATGAAGAAGTTGAGTATCTAAAGGTATGATATATGAATGATTTTCTTTCCCTAGTTCCATCCAAGACTTTTTTTACCATTATCATTCTAGATCGAGAGACCACCTTCTTTGGTATCCTGCATTTACTGCAATGTATCCTTTGTGGACAAAATGGAACTTCGTACACACTGTCAAACTGAAACTCATGAAATGATGATAATGTCTGATGACGGTCATGACTGGTATTGTCGACCACCCCCTAGGGGATTCAAACCTGATAATTACATTATTTGTGAGAACTTTAGAGAAACAGGAAGTTGTCGCTTTGGAGTACAATGTGTCCAAGCACATGGAGAAGAAGAACTGATGGAATGGAAAGAAAGATTCCATTACAGAGAAATGAGGTTGCAGAGGGCCAGAGAGAAGGAGTTATTCGGTAAGATTTTTTAAATAACATGAAAACAAAATACATGGTATTGATAACATTGTTTCTTTCAATAATTTTGACAATCAATCTTTCCAAATCGAATCCAAAGATTTCGTTGATGAAGAGTGAATTAAAAGTAGCAACTGAAAGAGGAATGGTCATTCTAGAATCGGAATCATAGCAAAACAAGCAGCTAATATTTGAAATGTTACTTTTATAGTAAAAAATAATGACAAATGATTTTAAGTTTTCATTTCTATAAGAGTTAATAAAGACGACATGCCCAAAAAAATCACAATCACAAATGTTTGATCTTAAATAACTCTGATTTTGTTAAGTTTGTCTTAACCATAGTGAACACTGGTGCTAATAAAAACTGAGAGAAATGTCAGCGATCAACTTTCCTTCATCCACAAGGTGATTATAAATTGTTTGACTTGCTATGCATACACTGTATTCTGTTTGTTATATTGGTGAATACATTTATTCTATTCTGTTTCATTATTAATGCACCATTTCTTAGCAACAGAAGATTCCTGTTATATTTTGAAATATTTGTTCAAGATTTCTATATCTTCAATTTATCACATTACTGAGAAATTCATAAAAAGCCCATTGGGGTTTCCACAAACATTTTTTGTTTTTGTATAACTCAATTAATTGAGACGTTTTTCGTTCATACTTCCTATGCGAATCCAAATTAATCATCAAAAAGACAAGAAGTGTCAGAACAATAAGTTTATTCCATGAAAACTGAGTGTTTTAGAGTGTGTCTATATCAAGCACTAATGATCTGATTGCTAATTTACAACACAGTGGAGCAAGTGCAAACAAACAACTTTTACACTCGTGTTCAATTCCCATACAATAATTATTTCTAACAAACGTTTTATGTACTTTGAGTCAGCAAAATTTGTTCATCACTTTTTTGGTACCTATTTCTCATTTCATACTTTTAATCTTGTTCTCAAGTAACACTTTGTTAATATAGTTAATTTGTACGTTTAAACATGGCAAAGCTACAGTTATGAACTTGGTTCGTAGTTGGCATCAATTTTTAATGAAATTATATTTTAGGAAAATCTTACACAGAAGAAATCTTGGAAAAGTGGGTTCAGTCTCCAAATCCAAATACTCTTATGCGAGATAAGATTGAAGACGTTGATGATCATTGTTCATGCCCTCTATCTGCAACAGTTTCTTCAAAAAACAGTATACACGAATGGATTTTCTACTTGAAAACTAGGAGACCTCTCAAAGCAGTAGCTCTCTTACAAGACACACACCGAAACCACTTTTTCATATCAAGTATACTAATAAAGACTTGTAAAATAGATCTTAAAAATAATCAAGAGTGGATTTCACCTTTATTACATCAGGAATCCATGTTGCCTGTAGAATATAGAATCAAAGTAGTTTTCACTACAGGCATTTTTGGTACCTTTAGACAATCCGTTGTATTTGATTTTTCATCAGAGCCTGTGCTAGTGAAACATTTATGTGTTGATGTAGTTCCAGACCCAGATTTAGAAAAAATCAATGAGATTCGCAAAGAAATCACTGTTTCAATAGCTGAACGTTGGACCATAGATAACTCCGACATTGTTCAGTTTGTCTCATCTATAGTGAACACTGGTGCTAATGAAGAGTGGGAAAAACGTCTGCGATCAATGTACCCTTGTCCACAAGCTGACACATTTTTCCTGTCTCACGCAACAGTGGCAGAAAAAAAATTCACTAAAAACAATTACAGAGAGAGAATGCACGAACTGCTTTTCATAGAAGAAATGGCCAGATATGAGCTCATTGCTCAATATAACCTGACAACGAAATTGCAAATAACCTATAGCTATATTTTATCACCAAATAGTATGGCGGCAAGCACAGCAAAGTTTTCTAATGATGGAGAACTATATGCCTCTGTTAGTCTAGGAAAAGAACTGTCAGAAGATACTTCAGAAGGGAGACTCATTCTGATGCATTGCAATACTGTGTATTTATGCCACTCTGTTTATGATCCACATCGTAGAAAAAAAGTGTATGAAGCCCTTATTGAAGATAAGGGCAAGAATAATATTTATGTGAGATTATCAGCCCAGACTGTAACAGAAATGCGGTAAGTAATTAAAGTTCTGATTATTATAAATACATATTTCAACAGGAATTATTTCAGCTGCGATGATGAAATAATACAACTTTTTCTTTAAGAACGAAAATTTGTTAACGAACTCCCATTCAAGAGAACGATATCATTCCTGTTTATTTGACCCTATCTCTCGTTGAATACAACAAATATTCTCACCTTTCTAATACCTTTTCTTCCTACTACTTGGGGTCATCCGACTTTCCATTATTTCCAAGACTCCGTGACTCCAAGACTCATGGGCTTATTGCGTTTTGCCTCATCTATTTCATGACATCCATCCCGACAATCTTGTTGTACAGTTCTCTTACAAGATGTATATCTAATTCATCTGGACATAATTTGGGTTGTCCATGTATTGTTTGCCTCCTGCAATCCATTGCCTAACATTCGCATAGCCTTACTTTGTTCAGGTGTCCTCTCAGACAGTGTCCAATGAGTAGTCTTGTAATTCTTCTGAGCCGATTTTCAGTTCTCTGCTTGGACAGTCCCTTGTATGTGCCTGGTATATTTTCCTGGTATTT